>JADLZN010006722.1:77500-122427 GCA_018155175.1 Sinocyclocheilus anophthalmus | reverse complement strand
ATGAAGGTAAAATGGTAGCAAAACTCAACAGCTTGTTGATTTGAATTTGAGAACTTGTCATTAATATTCGTATTTGAAAGTTTAAATTTACACTCAGCTCTGATGTGAAAAGCTAAATGTTTTGATTTGCACACACAGACAACAATCAAAACACCTATGTTTTGAATTCGAATTGCAGATTAATAGTTATAAATGTGTAAAATTACATTCACCTAAACAAAATGACAGACACAAATGTGTATGACATATACTCTTGCTGGCTGATCCTTCAGATGAGAGATAAAATATGCATTCTTACAACCGTCTAAAACATTATATAAAGGTCATAAAGTAGACATTGTCATAATTCATCAACTCTAGTTCATAAGCGATCCCTTGGCATAAATGGCTATTCATTGATTGAGAATAATTTTGAAGTAGTCTGAAGCGCTGTTGTGTGAGCCTGTAGAACATGCAACGTGTCTTGTGACACTGCAACGTGCAGTGCTCTTTTTAAAAAAAATTTGTTTTATTAAAAATTCATAGCTTCTGACATTAACAATCAATATAATATATCCGGATTCATTTTTCATCCCCCAAAATATAAGGTCTTAAAATTATCATTAAGACATTTGTTTTACCATTTCATTTATTGAAGGCATTTTATGACATTAAATTTAAGAAAACTCACCCAGAGAGATTTTGCTTTATTTGCACACGCGCTCCTAAATACATTTTACAGTTCGCACACATCTATTTTTTTAGTCACAAATGTGACTATTGCGCCCACACGGTCAAGCCCTCAAGTCACCTTTATTTATGTAGTGCTTTTAACAATACAGATTGTGTCAGAGCAGCTTTACAGTGTTAAACAGGGAAAATGTGTGCTGATAATGCAAGAGCACAATAAAAAACAGTCAGTTTATCAGTTAAAGTCAGTCATTGTTGATTCGTGATGTTATTGTCCAGCTCAGTTCCGTTTCCTTACCAATAGTGTTTGTGCAGTCAAGTCAACAATGTCAAAAACTAAGCTAGCCAAAAGCGACAGTGGCAAGGTAACTGAAAATGGAGGGGGAAAAAAAAACCTTGGGAGAAATCAGGCTCAGTTGGGGGGCTAGTTCTCCTCTGGCCAGACAAAACCAGCATGGTGTGGTTTAATTCCAGGCTGCAACGCACGTCAGGTTGAGCAGAGGACTCAGCTGGTTATCGTGGTCTTGTGCCGATGGCCGGCGAGGTCTTCAGTGGGGATCTGTCTCTAGGGTTCATCTAGTTGACATGGTCTCTATGGCTGCACGATATATTGAAATATCACAAATATAAATATCACGATATGCATATCACATCGGTATGCGCTATATGAATCATTTTAATAATAGGCTACTTAAATTAAAACGTTGCAAAAGGTCAACGTTTTAGGTCGACTCATATAGCAGAGAATTGCTTGACGTTAAAAAGAGTTAAGTGCAATAAGTTGCAGAAAACAACTCTTTGCCGTCTCGTCTTGCTGTCTGAAACACACCTGAAGCGCGCACAAGCTGCATCTCGGACAGCACGGGATCTCTTCAGTTTTCTGTGCGCAAAGCCGCCGCACACACGCAAAGCACGCGCGCACACAGAGACGCGTTTCTGACCCCGCGAATACAGAGTTGATTCGTCTTTCGCATCTCCTTCTGTTTGAACAGACACATACACACAGAATTATGTCAATAGTACCAGTCTCGACGATCATTCGGGTCGGGGTAAACGCAGTCAGTTATTTTTTAAATGAATGTAAACAGCTGAGAAATAAATCGGATGTGTATTATTATACTGGATCCGTGCAGTCGGTCTTAAAGGGAGAGCAGCCTATAAATACCTGCTGCTGAATTTCACTAATTTTAATCAAACAACCAAACACCGCTTTAACAAAGATTAATCTAAATTTAGTTCATACAGTGAACACTATGCAGTTATATTTTACCGCTCAATTTAGAAAACATTATTATAAGGTCAACGTCAACTGTGTAAGCGCCTAAAGTAAGTCGATAGTTGTGAAGCCCTGGGGTGGTATCGTTTACTGCTCAGATATTGGTTTGGATCAATTTTTTAACCAAAAAAAGTTACGTGACTGCCGCTTTACGTAAAACATTTTAATTTAGTTTTTTTCAGGCCATTTGACAGCGCCTATTTCAAGCTTTATATAACATGTAATGTTCTATAAATAATCACAAAAATGATTCCTTATACAGTGAATATTTTAATATGCCTTTAAAATAGGGTTTATGCATAACATTATGTATATCAGGATACTTAATATAAGACAAAAATAAATGCAAACAAAATGGAGCAGTCTGATGCAAGCCACAAGGTTTATTTAAACATTATCCAATAGTAAACTGTGGAGGACAAAATAAACATTTAATCTCCTAAAATTGAGAAGTCTGATGTAACTTAAACATTGTCCAATACAAGTCTGAGCAGGACAAAATACTCCTAAAAGGACTAATTGGAGTAGTTTAGATCTCGATTCAATGTCAATACATATGTATATAGGCCTACTGTATAAGGGGATACAAATCTTCTGTTGAATGCAGTTGAATGTCTTTTTTTTTAGCACCATTTTAAACTTTTCTTGAGTTAAATTAAGTATTTTCTTGTTTTCATTAATATTCACTTGTGTGTACTTATACGAGTATCATTAAAAATAAAAAAAGCTATGTAATTTATTAACTTTTTTAATTTTACATTAAAAAAACCTATAGTGTTTAATCATTTCTAAATATTTATTCAAATGCAAAATTTTAAGTAAGCAGGTATGACCTTCAATACTCTTTTGAGAAACTAGATTAGTAGATACATGTATATTTATTAAAGAGCCATACAGGTACTTGGTGGGTAAACCATGGCATTACAAACAATTTTGCCTATTTGCATTGGAATTTAGAAGCAATTTCTTATTCGTATTTCTCTATTTTAACCTTAAATAAGCCTACTACACTAACTGTAATACATGTAATAGAAATATTAGGGGGGAAAAATTAAGTGGTCATTCATGGACCATAATTATTTGCGCAAACTATTATTTAGTACATACATATGACCCTCTAATATTAAATAATTGAACTTACATCCTGCAAAAGACACTTTTTAGCCAAGCAGCGCGGAGAGCCGCTTCAGAAACGTGCCGCGGTGTGGCTGTTATCACCAGCCTGCCTATTAGCGGGCCGCGATCAGCTCCTGTTCCTTGGAGCCGTACCGCGTATACGGTGCAGGTCGCGCAGATCAGCTCTAACGTCACTGAATCTGCTGTTAAAAATTAACCATCCATTCATCATATCATCATGCAAAACATACATGACAAATAGCGAATTTTTCATTGTTTCTCGAAACGTCATAGCATTTCCACACCGGTGATGACATGACTGTGCCGCCAAATCATTTATGTCCCCATGCATCATGTACGTACTCACACGTTGACATCATCAAATTGCAATCGGTTCGTGAGATCGGCCAAGTGTACTGAGTACCGATCAAGTTATAAAATGTGATTATCAGCCGATCGATCACAGGAGGCTCCCGTATCCATCGGTTTTTTGTCCAGACTGATCCGGCGTTTTGGGAGCCTGAAACTGCTATTTTTTGAAATCGGGGTCCCAGAGTGGATACAACTTAAAACGACACCCTTGCGTTATCATGTGTACAGCCAATCCATATATTTTGTGAAACGATGATATCATCACCCCATGCCTCGACCCTAGTCAGACATCGCTACGTCACGCAACAGCAACAATGGTGGACTACATGCTTGTGTTCGTGCTGCAGAAGCTACTGAGCCTATTAGCTTTACTAAAGCAAAATCAAAAATTATTAAATCAAAAATATTTGTATCCAGTGCGCAAGGTTTATGCACATGCTCCAAGTCTTCATTTTATCTCTGTGGCAGAATTACAGCGACACATACTGGTCTGGCATGTATACTACATCGTTTTGAGTCCGTTTCAGTGGTTTCGTGTGCATTCGATAGTATTCTTGGATACGATGCAGGTTTACAGATGTTTTTTATTTTTTAGAAAGAGTAAAAAAAAAAGGGGGATTGGATGGGGAAAAAGCTCTGGCTTAATGTGGATGTGGCCTAAGTTCTCACACGTATGGTCTAAAATTCTCTTCACACGGAGAAATGGAGCCATATAAAGGATCAAATGTGGCTAACCAATTTAGGTTACATATTAGGAAGTAATTTTCATTGGGTTAGATCAAGTGGAAATAGATTCTTGAAATAAGTTTTAGGTTACCCCCATTTTTTAGTTTTTATTCTACTGTGCCACCAGTTAGTTCTTACGACATTTAAAAAAAAAAATGTCTAAAAAGTGGGCATAGTAAGCTGTGGAATATTTGAGAACTGACGACACAAAGATGGCTTTTTCTGATCCAATCAGAAATTCCTGAAATCCACAGTGTTATTTGGCATTGCACACACCAATATAACCAATATATTATACATAGGTTTTGCAATATCACAGTACACTACACAAAGGCACACATCCTGGGTTGGGTGTAATTAATTTCACAAATAAATGCACAGCTGTTTGCATGTGCGCTCTGCATTGAAAATGTACACCAATCAGGCATAACATTAAGACCACTGATAGGTGAAGTGAATAACACTGATAATCTCTTCATCACGGCACCTGTTAATGGGTGGGATATATTAGGCAGCAAGTGAACATTTTGTCCTCGAAGTTGATGTGTTAGAAGCATGAAAAATGGGCAAGCGTAAGGATTTTAGCGAGTTTGACAAGGGCCAAATTGTGATGGCTAGACGACTGGGTCAGAGCATCTCCAAAACTGCAGCTGTGGGGTGTTCCCGGTCTGCAGTGGTCAGTATGTATCAAAAGTGGTCCAAGGAAGGAACTGTGGTGAACCTGCGACAGGGTCATGGGCGGCCGAGGCTCATTGATGCACGTGGGGAGGGAAGGCTGGCCCGTGTGGTCCGATCCAACAGACGAGTTACTGTTGCTCAAATTGCTCAAGAAGTTAATGCTGGTTTTGATGGAAAGGTGTCAGAATACACAATGCATTGCAGTTTGTTGTGTATGGGGCTGCATAGCTGCAGACCAGTCAGGGTGCCCATGCTGACCCCTGTCCACTGCCGAAAGCGCCAACAGTGGGCATGTGAGCATCAGAACTGGACCACGGAGCAGTGGAAGAAGGTGGCCTGGTCTTATGAATCGTTTTCTTTTACATCATTTGGATGGCCAGGTGCCTGTGCATCGCTTACCTGGGGATCACATGGCACCAGGATGTACTATGGGAAGAAGGCAAGCCGGCGGAGGCAGTGTAATGCTTTGGGCAATGTTCTGCTGGAAACCTTGGATCCTGCCATCCATGTGGATGTTACTTTGACACGTACCACCTACCTAAGCATTGTTGCAGACCATGTACAATTTCATGGAAACTGTATTCCCTGGTGGCTGTGGCCTCTTTTAGCAGGATAATGCGCCCTACCACAAAGCAAAAATGATTCAGGAATGGTTTGAGTACCACAACAAGTTTGAGGTGTTGACTTGGCCTCAAAATTCCCCAGATCTCAATCCAATCAGCATCTGTGGGATGTGCTCAACAAACAAGTTCGATCCATGGAGGCCCCACCTGGCAGCTTGCAGGACTTAATGGTGCACTAAGCGATTTTTGCCAAATTTTTGCTAAGTCATTATAATCAGTAATTATGTCCCCACTGGATGCAACAAATGCCTCGTTTGTAATGGGTTTTAATGTTTTTGTCTCGTCTCTCCGGCCGGACCCGGCATCAACAGTATGGTGAGGGGCGTAACATTTCCGTCACACTCTTGAGGTATTCGGCCAATCACTACGTACTGGATAGCTGGCCAATCACAGCACACCTCGCTTTTCAGACCAATGAGCTTCGTTTCAAAAAGGCGGGGCATAGAGGAGAAACAATAATGTACAGTATGTGGAAAATGTGTTTTTTTTTTTTACTTTAAACCGCATAAACATTTCATTACACCAAATACACAAAATAATGTTCTTTTTAACAGCATATGACCCCTTTAAGTGTTTTGAAGGGTATTTTTGAAAATTATTTATTTACTTTTTTAGCTTAACAACCCATTCATTTGCATTTGAGGTCGACCGATAATGGATTTTACTGATACCGATAGCTGGGTTGGACCACTCTGGACAATAACCAATTAATCAACTGTTATTACAAAAAAAAAATACTGAACCATGTTTTTTAAATGGAATAAAAATATTAATGTTAAATATTAATTATAAGTTCATCATTAATGTAAGTTCATAGTTTATTAACTAATGTTAACAGATGCAACTTTAAAATGTAATGTATTGGTATTGAAATTAACACTCTACACCAAAAAATAGCTTCACAGCTTATATTAACCTTAATGTTACAAATGGAATCTAACACATTGTAAAGCGTTATCATATAAATCCAAAGACTCATGCTTAAAAATGGCCATGTTTAAACATCTACACAAGGCCTACACTGAATACAATATGTATATTGTATGTATACTCTCACACTTTATTTGCTTTTATTTTGGAACACTTGATGATCATCCAGTCAAAATAATAAAAAGCACACCGGACAAAAAGTGCAGCAAAACGTTGCGTCTATAACTTGCAGGTATCACACAACGGATGCATCGTGTTCAAGCGGCAGTCCAGAACGGTTTATTTAATCAACAAACAGACAAAGGTGTATTTGAAGGTGTATTCGTCGATGTATTTGAAGTTTGGACCAAAACTGAAAGAGAAAGTATACTTGAAGTATATTTGAAGCATACAGACTTTATTAGAGCCACAGAAAGACAAACGTTTCGCTGAATGCATAACACACAATCTTCCAGCCTTGGGTGAATTATACAAACGAACAAAGATCTGGGACAAATATAATGTAATTTAATGGAAAACTATGTGAGTGGCACTCTAGGGAGCGGCAGGATTTCTGTCGGTTGCATGAACATATCAATGTGCTTTCTCACGTCACTAGCTTTAAATATGCATCTTCGATGGATAACAAATGCATAAAAGTGACCAGTTGGATATAAACTAATACGAATAGGTGGTAATAATCGTGACATCAAACATTTGGGTCGGACTTGAGTGTCTTTTGGTCACACTGTTTTAACCGCTTGAGGTGCTTCTAATGTCTGCATCAATTCAGCCTTGATGGCAAACATACTTCTATTCTTTCACTACTAATGCAGCATCTTGTCAACAAATTAATTACTTTATAATAATATGAAAACATCTAATGTTTTAAATCCGCATTTGAAGTGTCCCGCTCTGTGCAGCCTCGTGTGTCAAAACAAACAGCACGTGGTGTCAGTGATTCTGCCTCTAGAGGCCGCTCTCATACTGTATAATGACAGCCCCGGGGACCGTCACAGCACCAGCCACGTTCCAGCAACGGACGCAACCTGGACAAACTATTATGGACTTTTATATGTATTATATGGATTTTTCCAATAAGTCCACCAATCAACTATCGGTGCCGATTAATCGGCAAAATAGACCAATCGGTCGACCTCTAATTTGCATCATATTAAAGTGTGGCCAGGATATTCTCCAATGTCTACATTAGTGTTCTTTAAGCAAAGTCCATAATACCATAATTTTTTTTTTTTTCCCTTAAGCACCTGACTTGATGACTTGATTTGTGCCACAGGAATCAGCATTAACCGTGGACTGCTTTCTCTGGGGAATGTGATCAGTGCACTTGGTGATGAAAGCAAGAAGGGATCCTTTGTGCCATACAGGGATTCCAAACTGACACGCCTCTTACAGGGTAAGATTCATTCAGTCCATGAAGTAATTTTTCTATCAAATCACTTTATTTTCAGTACACCACATAGTGAGTGAGAGCCTTTAAAGAATAAACTTCAAATTATTCAAATTATTTTGATCTTTCAGACAAGGCTTTGTCAGGCCAACACTTTTAAATCATGTTGCTGCAATATTTTTCTGTAAAGCTGCTTTGCAACATTGTGCAGCGTAAAATGCTGAAGTTTGGAGTAGGAATGTGGTGTTTGTTTTCAGTTCAGCAGCAATGGTGAAATTGACAAACTTTCTTTTCTAGTTTAGTTAGTTTTTCTTCATGACAAGGTGGTTTTTCTTTTTTTTTTGGTCATGAAATTCTTTACAAACCGTTTTTGCAGACTCTCTCGGAGGAAACAGCCACACCTTGATGATTGCGTGTGTAAGTCCAGCAGACTCCAACATTGAGGAGACTATCAACACGTTGCGCTATGCTGACCGTGCCCGTAAAATTAAGAATAAGCCCATTCTCAATGTTGATCCACGTGCAGTAGAAATGAAGCGACTCAGACAGCAGGTATGAAGTCTATTTGGTGTTTTGGGGCTCTTGGGTGCTTTTCAAATAACTGTTACATGACTGGTTACTTAAAATCAAGTAGAATGCTGAGTTAATATTTTGGGTGATTTAATTTCTGCTTTTTTAAACATTTTTTATATAACACAGGTGCAAGAGCTTCAGGTGATGCTCCTGCATGCCCGTGGAGGTGTTGCACCTGTGCTGACAGGGTATGGCCTTTACATTTTTAAGATTTTTCATTTTTATTTGTGGGGGATTGGCGAAGCAAAGTGCGGATATACTGCTTTATTGATTCATTGAAACGTGAAAGACTTGTATCTCAGTGGGCGTCACAGTCTTGTATCGCAGTGTAAAATTACTTGCAATACCTGCAATCTCGTACTGAAATTCAGTGGGATCCGTGAAATATTTTTAGGGCCCTGTGATTTCCGCAATGTGTAAAACACTGGCAGAATCGTGGAATCCAGTCATAAAAATTGTATTTACTATACTATACAATAAGGACTGCCCGGTGGACCGGGGCCAGCGTGAAAGACGTTCGGGACAGTAGATGGATTTGTCACTTGCCCGAATGGGCCACTGCAGCGTCGTCACGACTTTTTATAATTTGCATATGTTTTTAAGACTTGTTCATTTAAAAATTCAAGCAATTAAAAAGCATTTGGGTGCTTAAGACAACTCCTTTTAGTATTCGCGCGCTGTGTTCTGTGTGAACCCTGCGCGCACAGACAGCCGCGTCTGACATGCATGAGCTGCCTGAACGGGCAAGTACATACAAAAGTATGTCAAAGTACCCGTCCTGGCAAGTAACTTTGTAGCTTTAACAATGATTCATCTATATTGAATTTATACACATGCATCGATCTACCGGACATTTTTTGTTTTATTTCAGACTATCTTCTGTTCCGTGATTTTACGAACTGCACTGCAATCATTTTCCAAATGGCCATTTGTGTGAAAATATTATGTTATTATTATACTTAATTATTATACTATACGGCCATTAACAGAGGCCAGAAATGCTGAAGACGGACACAAAGAGGAGAAAATACTGTAGCAGGCAGAACAAGATCACTGTTCACTGCGCAAAATATAGGAAGAAAATCCAAACATTGAATTTTATATGAATGTGTTTCTAGGGAACGGAATTGACTGTTGTTCAGAAATGGCGTTTTCTTTTCATTTAGTCTCTGTATGATGCATTTAAATTAGTGTTAATACGCGCAGGACTACTGTGTTTACAGCGGTAAATAAGGAAACGCTGTATTACTGTACCATAAGCGCCGCCTGTTGTCAGAGAGTGAATCTGCGTCTCATTCAGCCCACCTGCTGTTTTTGTCTCGTTCCGATGTTTTATGTAGCATAATTTCACAAAGCTAAGGTCAAGATTGGTCATTCAGTTTTTGCTTCAAATTTTGAAATTATACAGTCTAATGTAAATCAAACATTGCATTTTTTTTTTCAATTCATGATTAAAATACAGTGGTTGCCTCTAATTTCAAATGGCTATGAAAAATCAAGGTGCAACACCGAGTGAAGAATATGCAAATGTTATTTTGTGATTTTTCAATTTCTGTACCTGAACATCTACAAACATAAAAACCTAAAGCACAATTTCATTTATATTTTTCTGCTATAGGCCTATATTTAATTGTGCTATTGCTTGTAATATGTTCATTTGTTCTTATTTACTGGCTGTCACTTGTCTTTAATGTTTAAACTTTATATTTGTTTATTTTTAACTAGTGATTTTTGCTGTGGTATCAAAATTGAAATAGAGTATTTGTTAAATTTAATTGGTATCTAAAATATTGGTGTCATATAAGCTTATTTATTAGAATACAAGATAACAGATCAAAAACAGTGATAACGGCAACTATTTTATTTTTTGTGGCAGGGCCAGTGAAAATGTTGGCAGGCAAGTAAAAGTTTGAACCACTGTAGAAAAAATCCTTAGCGTTGATCCCTGCTATATAATGCAGAATATCGTGGAATTTGGCAAATTCTGGATGAATAAATCAAAATAAAGGCTATACACTTAAATAGTGATATGGACTAATGTCTGTGAATATTAAACTGCAAAAAAATTTAAATATAATGTCTGCATGTTCTGCCTTTCTCTGTGTGATGAATGGCAGTTTTGTCTACTACACACATACTGCATGCGTGACGCTCGTAGTTTTTTACAGTAATTGCCATCTCATTATATTAGGATATGAACTCCATAATGTCCAGAGCTGCTCTGAGAATCACTTCACCAGCATTTCACCATCTCATTTTGAAAACCATCAAACACACACTGATACTCAAAGATCTTTACTACAAACCACCAAAATAAAAGTTTGGTTTATCTTGAGGAGATTATTACAGAAATAATACTATTGTACAGTGAAGACCCAACTCTATGCGTGTTCTGCAAGACACCGCTTTCTATTAAACATTGTTTTGGACTGTCCTGGTTTTCATGAAGGTAGTTCACTTAAGGACTTATTTAGTAAGATTTTGCCTGAAAAGGTTTTAGAGTTTTTATCAAATGTTAATTTAAAGAATCTTGTATAATGTTACTTGCTTTGTTTGTTTGCTTGGTTTTTATTGTATTTGTGATATTTGCATTTTTGTAATTGAGTTTTTGGCACGAAAATAACCACAGATGCTGACATGGCATTAAATAAAATTATACTACTACTACTATTGTACATTTAAAATGCACTTCTCAAAGTAATAAAATTAAAACTTTATTTTTAAATGAATAATCACACTATTTTCCTCCATGTTTTTGTTTTAAGTTTAACCGTAAATCTCTGTTGTAACAGCACATGTCATGTCCCCCCCCCCCCCCCCCTCAAAAAATTGATTACATTTAAAGGTAAATTGTGATTACACTTCATTTTTATTGTAGCTGTATTACGTACGGGGTCCTTGGCCCTAGGGCTCGGCAATAAATTATATCACATTGAGATAAAATTTATGTCTATAAAGATAAGCTCTGGACGTTTTTACTCTGTATGGCTTAACCTAACAGCAGAAATGAATGCAACAACAGCCAGTCAGTGCTTGTCGCTAATAGGCTAAGGCCCAATCCCATTTCTACCCCTTAGCCCTTCCCCTTTCCCCTTTCCCCTAGCCCTCCGTTTTGCGCGTTCACATGAAGGGGTAGGGGTGTCACGATTATTTTTTTGGTTGGAGGGGTAGGGGTAGGGCCAGACAGCCCTTCAAACGAAGATTTTTCGGGACCACACTTCAAACGAAGGGTTATGAATTATCTCAGCGTAAACCGGCTTCAACATGGCTGCCCGAGCGAACAAAAAGAACCATAAATGTGAGCATTTTTGGCATTAATAAAGATTTTAATGAAAAGTAATCATTTGTTTGATGTATTTACGAACATATTATTCTAAGAAATGTTTGCAAAAATCGCTAAAGGTTTGCTAACGTCAATCATTATGCCCACAACATATTTTCATGTCGTGATCATGACTATAATCCATAGGACACTGAGGGGGTCTAGTCCCCAATATAGAATCGCTAACCTTTGTTCTCAAATATTGCCATTCGAGAAAGAGGAGACATAAAGTTTGCGGTATGCGCGTCTGTGCGTCTCTCTTTTCAACAAATGAGTTTACTTCAAAAACAGTGATTTTATCATCTTGTTGCTGGAAAATATAATGTAGCGATTCAATATTTAAACTGTTATTAATAAAAGTCGTGGGGAAGCGTTGACTAGTTTCTTTTCTCTAGTGTGAGCTGCGCGATTTTTCTCTCTCTCTCGTCTCTCTTCCTCTCTCTCTCTCCGTCTGTGTGTGTGTGTGTGTGTGTGTGTGTGTTTTGTTGTGTGTGTGTGTGTGTCAGTAAGCAACACATTAATATAGAACGGTAATTAAAAGCTCTAATGCACACCAGTACAGGTGTGTGTATTGTAGGAGCTAGATGACATATGATGACGTGTGACGGCATAGTAGTGGTGTCCCAATTCTTAGGGGAATATTTTCAGCCCTACCCCTTGTCACTCTGTTTCAAGGGGCAAGGGGAAGGGTATAAAATAGAATTGGGATTGGGCCTAAGTTTATGTTAGAGATGCACCAATCAACTGGCCAGGGACTCAAATCAGACAATTTTCCGCATGCTCAGAAAATCGTCTGGTCAGTCTCATGTTTTTCCGATTCAGAGCCGGTTCATTTTGTGTGATCGAGAGAGTGATAGAGAGACTCATGGAGAAATCAAAACAAATGAGCACAGCACACACAAAGTAACTCACAGAAAGATATAGAAGCATACTGCAGTAGAAAAAAAAATTTATATATGATATAGGTAAGCAGCATCACAGGACCAAGGTTGTTTTTTCCGTTGCCCAATATCAGCTTGATTGCAATGGACATTGATTTTTTTTTATAAAACAGTCCAATAAACTAGAAGTTAATATTAAGTGACTTACATTCTAGACACAGCATTGACTGTTTGCTCAATTTCACTAACGAAAAAAGTTACAAGCCACAGAAGAACTGGGGTGTCTCCGAGCAACACAGTGAAGCGGTTTCCGTTTATGAATGAGTCCTGAAAAGTGACTCACTCGATTTTCGTTCAAAACATTGGATTCAGAAACGAACACCGCGTGTGTGCTCGGAGACACCCCAGTTCTTCGTGGCTTGTACCTTTTCGTATAGTGAAATTGAGCAAACCAGTCCTGCTGTGTCCCTAGAAGTAAGTCACTTAATATTAACTTGTTTATTGGACTACTATTATAAAAAAAATCAATGTCACATTGCAATCAAGCTGATATTGAGGAAAACACCTTGGTCCTGTGATGCTGCTTACCTATATCATATATAAATTTTTTTTTCTACTGCAGTATGCTTCTATATCTTTCTGTGAGTTACTTTGTGTGTGCTGTGCTCATTTGTTTTGATTTCTCCATGAGTCTCTCTATCACTCTCTCGATCACACAAAATGAACCGGCTCTGAATCGGAAAAACATGAGACTGACCAGACGATTTTCTGAGCATGCGGAAAATTGTCTGATTTGAGTCCCTGGCCAGTTGATTGGTGCATCTCTAACATAAACTTAGGCCCAATCCCAATTCTATTTTATACCCCTTCCCCTGGTCCCTTAAAACAAAGTGTCAAGGGGTAGGGGTGAAAATATTCCTATAAGAATTGGGACACCACTACTATGCCGTCCCTCTCATATGTCAGCTAGCTCCCTACAATACACCTTTACTGGTGTGTATTAGAGCTTTTAATTACCGTTCTATATTAATGTGTTGCTTACGGACACACACACACACACACACACACNACTGCCAGAAGTAGCCCCCCCCCCCAGAAGCCGCCAGGGGGAACCCAAGTTCTAGGCAGAGGCACGGGCACCCCACCCCTTTGCAGGAAAAGGAGCCTGGTCCGCAAATCCGCGAATGGTCAGTTTCCCGCATGACAGCATTACTCGTCCACCTGCAACACAAACAGGGGTAGTGCAGCCTGATGTGTGCAACCCACTCGACACGGGAAAACCACAGCCGCTGAAGCGCCGTACCGCCAGCACCAGAGATTCCCAAGAGCATGCTGAACTCATTGAGTTTCTTCTCTATGAAGCAGTAGTCAGGAGTAGAACGAAACAACTGCTCGGCTCCGAAGCGAAAAGCTGAGTATGCAGTGCATCTGCTGCCTATTTATACTCACACTGCGATCAGTGGCAGCTGGATTCAATCATCGCATGTCAATGTGCATTGGCTCATTTAGTTTAAACTCGAAGTGGATTGGTCTCTCTAAGAGAGATCCCAATTCGTCAGTCCGCCGACGTGACGTCAAATTGCTGTGACTAAAGGGAACTAAAAAGTTGCACTGCTCCTTGATACATCTGTTGCTTTTATCGCAGCACCACCATCACTGTCTGATTAGCCGATGTGAAGGATAAATGTTGATGCGAGTGAAGTTACAACCCTCTATATATAATACTATTTAGCATCCATATACGTCGCGAATATGGAAACATTTGGATTCGTACTAATCGAGGTAGGCATCAGTTTCACCTTAAATTAATTTGTTTTGGGATTGACGTTTTTATAGCCAAAACACATAGCCGTATCTTTAGAGATTGTTGTGAGAGAAGGAAACGAATACGGTGTTTTATCATAGATAGACTATGGATAATATATAGATATATACTGTATAAATATACGGTAATTAATATAATAATACTGTATAATTTATACGAGTACATTTTTTTTAGCAATGCAGCAAACATTTTTAAATATCTTTAAAAAATACTTTAATGTCTTTAAAGCGTTAACAGATTTTTTATTTTGTTTAGTAGCCTATAATTTGGCCAAAATCTAGAAAATATGATGCTGTATTGGCTGTGACTAAGCGCAGTGGTTAAGATACTAGATATCTATCTGTTTTTTTTTTTCTTTATTGATTAAGAAATTGCTGTACTTTCTTATTATTATTATTATATAGTATAGCAAAGAAAAAGTTTTAAAAATAAACGTTATTCACCATTATTTTTTCTAGGCAAGCCGGAATGGTTTCGGAATGGTAATAATACAGAGGAATGTAGGAACAGAAACGTTAAAATATCGATTCTTCTCTGAGTGAACCGTGTGGAATTATTATTTTTTTTTCGTTTTCAAGCCCTGCTATAAACCCACTGTCATCTCAGCTCGATTTGTAGAAGAGATACTCAAATCATGCTTAGATTTGCTAAAATACTAATATTTGGAATCAAAAATCACTTGGCAAATGTATCAGTTTAGACAGATTAATTCAGATCAGCATTAGGTGGACAAAAATTCCCTTTTTTTCTATCTCTTTCTTTTATTGAGTTGACAAGCCCTCAACCTATGTTCTTGCTCATTTTCAACTCCACAGCCACCCATTTATTTCTGCTGTTGTTTCCCCTTCTCGTGGAAACCTGGTCACTGTGAAGTGAATTTGGCGGAAGCAAGACCACCACTCACATGCCATAGTTGACTATTGATTTAGATCTACAGACCAGGGCTTCCAGTCCTCTAAATAAGATACTTTCACATGATGTACGGCTCACTCAGGGCTGGCGTTCAGACTCCCTCGGTCACAAAATATTGATTCATTCTTTTCCCTTCCCTTGTGTTTTGCCCTTTTTGGCTTTTCTTTTGACAGCCTTCCACATGGCAAATGCCGATAAACAAAAGCCTTCTAGGTAAAGTGATAAACTTAAGACAAAGAGTTAACAGAAGAAAAAATGATTGCTGAGATGATTTGAACAAAATATGGTAAAAAAAATTAACTACTCTTCTTCACATATTTCATATTTAAAGCTCAAAATAATTGTGAACCGTGAATCTCGAAATTAAGTTAACGATATCAAAGTGGGTCTTATTTAATCATTTTTTTAAGCAACTTTTGTAGGTATCATTTTTTGTTTCTATTTTTTTTTTAATCTTCAAAACATTTAACAGTACTTTGATGCTTATTAATGTTAATATAATAAATGTTACGGCAGTAATAGAAAAATTGATTATGATAATGATTACACTTTATTTCAATAGTCCACTTAAGACAGTCAAACTCATTCTTAATCACTCACATTAATTTGAAAATACATCGCTAATTACATTATAGTATGAAAATTATGGGTACGTTAGGTTAGTAGACTAAGTTGAAACTTAGAAGTTACTGTCAAATAATGTGTTAGCAATTTGAAGTAAAATTTTTTTTATGATAAAACTGAAGTCAAACATTATTAAGAATATTACTTCTTCATTGATCAGGGTGTAAGATTTAAAGGGTGTAACTTTAGTTTTCATAGCCATACCATTGAATTTGATCTCTTTGATGGCTGTGTTGCCTTGTGATTCGTTTGTTTGATCTTGCGTGCACACATTTTCTTTTCCTATTTGGATAAAATTGTCAATGTATTTAGAGACGTAGCAAACTTTCGAGTGGGTAAGATAGCCTTTTTTTAACATATGTGGATCCTTATATAAGCGAAAATGAGGCAGAATTTCAATGAATAACTAAACGTCATCTTCATGATATTTTCGATAATATTTTTACATTTCATAATGATATCTTAGAGCGAAAATGTATCTAAAAAAATAGTCTTCACTATATAAAAAAAAAAAAGTGTTCATGTGCTCAATTTGCCACCTAGGTCAGGGGTAGTATTGACCCGAGTCAGGGGGTACGAACTGCCCATTTGAGGTTTAAACTGCCATCATACTGAATTACAACACACGTAAAATAGTTTACGAAATAATTTACCTCTTTTAAAAAAACTATGTAAATAAATCAAACTTCAAGTTATAAACAGTCTACTTCTTATTCTAAAGCCAAATTAAATTTAAAATTCAATATCTTGAATTGTTTGCATTTCTGAAACAATATGTTTAACACCAAAGTTGTTATCTTCCCAAAAACAGACTAAACAGAGTTTGAGTAAAATTTAATAAAAACTAAATTAGAATAAAGGAAAAAATGTCACTGAAACTAATAAACATTATAGTTTATTAAAAGTTTCTTTCCATGGCAGCTTTTCTGCATTGCCATTAGGGACTGCAGGAGGAAAGATATATATGAATAATGTGGTGAAAAGCATCTTCTGGTTCTTATCAGCGAAGGATTTTGTGTACTTGTATATTGGCGTCCCCTATCAAATAAACTACAATATCACATTAAAATACCAGTTTATATTTCAGAGATTTAACTTAACTACAGTGCCTTATCGTGGGGTAGTTAAAATGCTGACTCAATTTACCCCAGAGCATTTGGCTCACTTTGCCCCATAGGTTGCCATTTTGTAAAAAAAAAAAATTTGCTTACCAATTCAGGCTAATATTTAGCTAAATGATTTGCATGGTTTTATGCATTGCTAAATCACTTATATGCATCATAAATACTTTTAAAACCTGAATACATTTGCCATTACATCGTTTATGCAACAATTTTACTTTGACAAGCCAAAGACAGTTTTTAAAGTCAAAACTGGTAAATGGGTGCCTTCCACTCCTCCCGTGTGTTTCTCCTTTTCACAGTCTGGCAGAAATGATGGGTGGTTCTAAAATACATGTTCACATGACAGTAAAAGTGTACAGTTGGCAAGATACAGGGGCTGGGTCAACTTACCCACTGGCTAATATTACCACACTCTCCTCTACATGTAAACAATACATATATACAGTACATGTATAAACTATGTCCTGATATGTACTCTTTTTGTGGCATTATTAATTATAGCTTAAAATTTAATTCCCTGAGCTCGACCAGAGCATATTTCAGAACGCTAGTATACCCCTATATGAAAATGCTTCCTTAAATTACGACACATGCATATATATTTTTTTTTAAAGTACAGTATACAAGTTCCTGCAGGAATAACAGGAATGACACACTAATAATGATTGTATTTAGTCTAAACATCCAAAAAAACTAAACAAAAAAAAAACCTTTGAAAAGTTCTATTGTGACTGAATTGCCAGCAAGTGTAATTGAATGCAGACGACTAATAATGTTTGAGGGCGTTGGTGCGGCAGCTCTAGTGTGATTCTGTCTCTACTGATGGAGCAGATAGGCTCTTTCATTATTTCTAGCACCGTCCTGACAACAGTGTACCACAGAGGCACTGGTGACCTTGCTGACGGGAGTCCTGCATTAAACACTAATTAGGATGACTTTGGGAGAGCAGCACCACAGGAGAGAAAGAAAGAGAGAGATACAGAAATACAAAACATGATTAAAAGAACAGGTACAGTACTGTCTCTCAAAAGAAGAAAGAAACTAAAAACATACAGAGATCAAACCCTCAGATCACTGATCAGCCAATAGATTGAAAAAAGCACCCTACACTCTCTATATATATATCATTAAAAAAAACATTTATAAAAATACGGCACAATGTACCGTATATATACAGAGTTCTGGCATGAAACTCTAATGGTATGAAACTCTAATAATAACACACTGGTCTATTACCGAATCCTGTTTATTTTCCTTGACTCTAACAATACTTCTATAATTACTAAGCTGGTGCATTTGTGTCCAACAAATTTGAAATATATCCTTGTGGTTGTGCTTTAGGAAGTTCTAATTTATAATATATATTAACGGGCTATACTGTTATCATGATGTTAGCTCTAAACTGCTGGATGATACAAGTTTGTTAAAATGGTAACAGTGGGGTAATATGAACCAAAAGTCCTGTTTTAAGTTGAGCCAGTGGCTCACCCCTTCTTATGATTACTTATAAAGTATTATTTTACTGTAATTCTACATTACATTTCATTCATTTTAGATCAAACAGTTTTGATTTTATTTATTTTGAACTTGATTTTGTTCCGAATATTTTAAATAAGCTTTGTCGAAGAAAATTGGCCATTGAAGTTTTTCTGAAATGTATTTCCCTGCAACATTTATAAGTGGGATGTTGAGTATTAGCCTGGTTCTGTTTGGTTAATTGCAGTCTGTTTTTTATTTTTTTTATTTTTCAATTAGAACTTTATTTAATTTTAAAATAATAAAAAAAAATGCAGTGTGAACACCATCACTCCAGTTTACATGCAATTTTTATTATTCGTTTAGAAGTGTGGTTTTTACTGTCATTATTGGCATACTCCACCACACAAATGAAGTCGCATACATTAGGTGTGTTACTGGCCACTGTCCACTTACATCAAATGCAAAATATGACTACAGATGTATTGGACTACAGATTATTTGGAGACATGGAGCTTGCGTAACTGAGTGGTAAGGAGACACTTGAATTTAAATGCCTCTGGCCATTGTGTTCAAGAAATCAACAGATATATCTGTGATTGGCTACATTACTCAATGCTGCAAAAACACGTTGTAAATAGAAACCTTTAAAGCTCTCCTGAGCGCAAGCACAAATACACATTGGAGTGTTTGCCAAATCTGTTTCATCAATATCCTAATATTGCAGCCTCAGCTGAGGGTGCTCTAGCTTTCGTTTGAGTGTACTTAGCACCTCTAGCTCCCCCGTAGAACCAGACCTGTTTCAGAATGAGTTCAGTCATGAAGTTATGTGAACAGCACGGGGCATCCCTGTATGTCTGAGCACATGTGAACTTTGGTCAGATCTGTAATAATGCGATTAAAGCATTTACATGCCTCTTTATTGCTCTTTAATGTGATTATAGTTACTACGATTATGAGCTTAATTGCATTGTTTTGATTAGGGCTGCATGATTAATCGAAATTAAATCGCTATCGTGATTAGGCAAAAGCTGCGATTGTCATGCGCATCTTGTCAGGGAAGCACAGTTCTATGGTTTCTCTGAGATCATCTTATTATATTTTTTTATTATAATATAGTATATAATAATGCAATGCTAATCGACATAGCCTTTATCACTGCTATTATGGTTGTAACGGTACACAATATTGCGTAAAGAAATTTTCGGTACATGTCTTTTTCGGTTCGGTTCAGTACACATGTGTAATGAACAAATACAGCATTGTTTTAACCACTGCACGAGCAGAACTTCATTAAAACCTTCTAGTTTTATATATTCTTTCTTTTGATAAGAAAGCAATAACTGCCGTTTTGTCGCTCTTTTAATGCGGCGCGACAGATTGCTGTATAAACGCCTCCGTTCAAACGGCAGCGCGAGTGAGCGCGATCATCCCTCCTCTTTACTACTAGTTTTAACGTGAAATAAACATGAATGAACAAACCATGCCTCATGTAATCGCTCAATCAGTATTTCAACCGCAGAAAGAGGGGGGTTGGGGGTCAGTGAAACGGCTTGTAAACAAAATGTCAAAATGAAAAGTAGACTTATTTTAGTCGAAGTAGACTTAATTTATCCCTAAGAAGATTTTAATTATAACTGAGTTTGTTTATTATTGTTAAATATACTGATCACTGTTAAAAAAAAACAAAAAAAAAACATTTTTTTCCCCTGCTGTACCGAAGCGTGACAAATCAAAAATCCGAGGTATTCTACCGAACTATCAATGTTTTGTGTACTGTACACAGAGAACCCCTACGCTACCCAATACTATGAATATCTTGCGTGCCTTATTCTGTGTAAAAAGCCACATCATCTCAAGGAAAGATTTATTTGTGACGTTATGTCAGTCGAGTGAGTTTGGAGTAAAAACCATGTTTTAAATATGTGTATGTTCCCACACGTGTTTTTCAGATTGAGTAGCATTTACATACACGAGCTGTGTTCCCTGCAAGCTACAGCACAGGTTGTCCGGGGGCGGGTCCTTAAAGTCTTAAATTTAGTTGTATTAAATTTAAGGCCATAAAAATTCTTAAATGGTACAGGAATGTCTTAATTATGATTTCAAGAGGTTTTAAATTTGGGGAAGGAAAGACCAGAATTGCGATATGGCTGAATGTGACGATTAAATTTCAAAAGGCTATGATTTCATTGAATAAACACGAGCACTGCACGTTCAAAGTCCGATGCTGCGCTGCTTTGTGTTCTGCCGTTACCGGGAAAACAGTTATATTTCTACCAAATGCTCCACCTGCTGTCAGAGAATGAATGAGCATTTTCAATAAAACTGTTGTTTTGTTCAGACTAATGCAAAAATCCACCCATGTTTTTATCCTGCAAACATGCAGAGTTTTAAATGTGAACTGGTGGATCTATAAGAAGACAATGCATTATAAAAATATAAACAGTATAGGGGTGTGCGATATGTACGGTCTGCGATGATATCGTAATTGTTGTTTTAAGGATATGCGATTTGATGATATGGAGAATATCGCGAAAAGCAAACAAAACACCTAAAGAATGCGCGCATTACGCAGTCTAGCAGGTTAGACTAGTGAGTGCGCGTGCGCATTTATAGTGCGTTCTTTCACTGCATTAATCAGTCTATTAAAATGCAAAGATATGGGGCAGAAAATGTGTATATTTATATCATTTCAGAGTTAATATCACATGAAGAGTGAGGTTTTTTTTTTTCTCCAAAAGTCAGCATGATTAAAAATGTGATATTGATTTCTTACAACAGTTCAATAAACAAGAAGTTATATTAAGAGACTTAGCTTTAGACACCATATTTCCTTTTTTTGCTCTATTTCTCCAACAAAAATCATTCCAAACACCGCTACAGCGCTGTGTTGCATCTCTGAGCAACACGACAGTGTTTTGTTCCTGAATGAATCAACCGTTTAAATGATTCTGTTCAATCGCGATGACTCACTTAACAGTGACTTGCTGCCACCTATTGGCGGTTTTAATTTCACATTTAAAGTACCTTTTCATTTTTAAAATAATTTCAAACATCATTTTCCATGTTTGTCTTATATATCAAAACATTTCTGCATTTGTAACTGCAGGTTAAAGCTTTCATGTCCTGCATTAAACAGTGTGTAGATGCATCTAAATGCCACTTCTAATGCCACTTCTGTGTTTCCTCTGCATTGCAAAGATCAGTTTTGTTGATACTGATTTAATTTGCTTTGTAACAGTCCAAATGCAAGAATTTGACTCAAAAGGTGGTGCACACTTTTAGAAAAAAATGGCTTAAAGGTAAAAATGCCCCATAAAACTAGTTGGAAATTATTAATTTCTATCACTGCAGTGAACTGACCACACAGAATCGAGTATGGAGAAATATTAAAAAAAAAAAAATCAGATTCATCAGACGGTAGACGCAATTAAGAAATATATCGGGTCCCCAATAACACAATCTATAGCAAAATATGTCTTATTATCGTTATCAAGATAAATCCCAGAAAATTATCGCGAGAGCATTTTTTTAATTACACGCCGTTTTTTAGTTTAACCTCTGATATAATAAGTTCTTGGATAATTGGTTTAAATTAATATAATAATTAAATACTTTTGACTCAATCCATTTTTCCCGTTAAACCAACCTTGGACTAATATGGCAGAAAAGGTCAGGTGTAAAGTTTATCAATTTAAAAACTTTAAATTTTTGTGAAAACTTTTCCTATCTACTGTAAATTATGCTTTTTACAGTTTTAATATGGTACTATAGACATTGCCCTACCCCGCTCATATGGTATTAATTTTATTTGTTCAGGTCTTAAAAAGGTCTTAAATTTGAGCTTAAAAATCCTGCAGAAATCCTGTACACAAACAGCTTTCATAATCGCAGAACGATTTTTTCGATTTCATAATCGCGCGATTAAATCGGTCTGCGATTATGAACGTGGTTTTGCGTACGTTGTCAGTGAACTATGGCTCTGTGTAGTAAATGCTGCTCCATCTGAAAGCACTTGATGGAGATTTAATACTGACAAGATACGCATGACAATCGCATTCGATTAATCATGCAGCCCTAATTTTGATCAAAGTATTGCGTTTACATGAGGTAAAGCTTAATGCAATTATAATGATTTTGGCAATATTGCAATTATGATGGAGCATGTAAACCCACTCATAGTTTAATGCGATTATGGTTACTACGATTGTGAGCTTGTTCGCATTTTTTGATCGAAGTGTTGTGCTTACATACGGTAAAGTTTAATTGCCAAAATACTATTATAATTGCATTATGAGGGTGCATTAATGATTGTCTTGGTCTCATGAGACCAGATTATGGATCCCTAGAACTCTGTTTTGGAAATATGGGCCTTGGAAAAGGTTAAATTCATTTATTGTGCTTTGACTACAGTAGGTAGTTCCAGTGTGGACAACAACCATGCCATGTCACTTCTGCAGGCTGCATCTTACAGGTGCATCTCAATAAATTAGAATGCCGTGGAAAGGTTCATTTATTTCAGCAATTCAACTCAAATTGTGAAATGCGTGTATTAAATAAATTCAATGCACACAGACTGAAGTAGTTTAAGTCTTTGGTTCTTTTAATTGTGATGATTTTGGCTCAAATTTAACAGAAACCCACCAATTCACTATCTCAACAAATTAGAATATGGTGACATGCCAATCAGCTAATCAACTCTAAACACCTGCAAAGGTTTCCTGAGCCTTCAAAATGGTCTCTCAGTTTGGTTCACTAGACTACACAATCATGGGGAAGACTGCTGATCTGACAGTTGTCGAGAAGACAATCATTGACACCCTTCACAAGGACGGTAAGCCCCAAACATTCATTGCCAAAGAAACTGGCTGTTCACAGAGTGCTGTATCCAAGCATGTTAACAGAAAGTTGAGTGGAAGGAAAAAGTGTGGGAGAAAAAGATGCACAACCAATCGAGAGAACCGCATCCTTATGAGGGTTGTCAAGCAAAATCGATTCAAGAATTTGAGTGAGCTTCACAAGGAATGGACTGAGGCTAGGGTCAGGGCTTCAAGAGCCACCACACACAGACGTGTGTAGGAATTTGGCTACAGTTGTCGTATTTTTCTTGTTAAGCCATTCCTGAACCACAGATAACGTCAGAGGCGTCTTTCCTGGGCTAAGGAGAAGAACTGGACTTTTGCCCAGTGGTCCAAAGTCCTCTTTTACAAACTGATCACCTCCATGCCACGCCGAATTGAGGCAGTAATTAAAGCAAAAGGAGCCCCTACCAAGTATTGAGTACATGTACAGTAAATGAACATACTTTCCAGATGGCCAACTATTCACTAAAAATGTTTTTTATTGGTCTTATGAAGTTTTCTAATTTGTTGAGATAGTGAATTGTTTTTTTTTTGTTAAATGTGAGCCAAAATCATCACAATTAAAAGAACCAAAGACTTAAACTACTTCAGTCTGTGTGCATTGAATTTAATACACGAGTTTCACAATTTGAGTTGAATTACTGAAATAAATGAACTTTTCCACGACATTCTAATTTATTGAGATGCACCTGTACACTGTGAGATAAGCAGTCACTCTTTTCATAGCTTTTGCCGGCTCTGAGACACTCGCTTAGTGTTTCTCCTGCTCTTTTTCTACCAAAAAAAATCACTCATCACTAAATGAAAGCTTAAAGTGAAGGCCTGATTATTTTAGAGAGGCTTGTCACAAGTCCATTGTTTTTGAATTTCTGTGTTACTTTTGCTGTATTTTCACACTTAAAACAATGATTTGGCTCTTTTACCATTGTCCTCTCCTGATAGTTCTCTCCAAAGTGGTTTCATTGTTTCCAGTGTTAAGTCTGGGAATGAGCCGATGATGCTTTGTTTTTGATCAGTTGTTGATCAAGGTCAAAGGTGTAAATTAATTTAGACAATGAACATTATTTGACATTTATAAACAGTTTGGATATTTGTCCAGCAGTCCCCCTGTGCCATATTGATTTCTGACCTGCACGGCAAATAAATATTTTTCCACCTTTAAACTAAGCTAAGATATATTTATATTAAATATTTATCATATCAGAGCTCAAATCCTCCATTTCCCCCACAATCCAAAAATATGCAGGTCAGCTCTAGCACTTTCTCTCATTCTCGCTATTCAAATACTGTAAGAACAATAAATCTCCATGATAATAGAATGTAATTTTAAAAACGTTATAAGTAAAAAATGTTATGATACGGAAAGCCTAAAACAGATCGCAGCAATAGGCTTACGCAACATCTTATCAGCAACATGACATGTGCGCCATCATGTAGTTACGACTATGCATGTGATTTTAATACAAAATGTCTATAACAGTCATGTCTGTAACACATCATTATAGTTGTTCAGAGCAAAGAAAGGAGATGAGTTGTTGATCATTATTAGGATGGACATAATTTGGCTTTGTGCAAAAAGTTTTTAGTTCTATGAATTATTATTAAATAATATAAACTAGGGCTGGGCATTTTTCAAAAATATTGTATTCGAATAGTCAGCCTACGTTTATCCTGTTTATATTGTTTTACATCATGTTAATGTTGAGAAAAACATAATATCCACATTAAAGTTGGCTCCTCAGTCTGATAACAATAAGAACGCACGCCGACACAGACGTTCCAGAGAGAATGGTGTGCTAAGAAAAGTTTCTTACAGCGCTTGGTTTTCTTTTCTTAAACCACTCTCCCTCGAAACTTAAAGGAAAGCATATGTCTCCAGATCATTTCGCTATCAGATATGCTCTCTTGTCTGCAGTCATGAATGCAGTGATGGGCAGCTGTCTTTCCTCAGTCGACTGGTGTTTGGATTTCATGTGATTTTCTCATTGTGGTGGTGATATTATGATAAATCAGTTTGACTGATTCTTTTGATCAAAGTAGACATTCTGTGATCAAATAAATCAATTTGTTAACACGCTCCACAGTGCCACCCAGTGCATTTAGTTGTAACTGACTTTTAGTTTGCGTGCTTAAGGTTTATAATGGATTACCTGCATTTACGGCCAGCAAAGCAACATATAGTAAAATTCAAATAGTGTTTTTATTTTTCGAATAATAATTACAGATCGAATATTCTACTGTTTGTGCACACCCTTAATATAACAATCTTTAAAACGTTACAGATGTGACCGCACTGAAGCATCGTGACTTCATAAATCTAACCCTTATAATTCCAAAAATCATCGCTGTTAGTAGAGTGTATTTATTTTTCAGACAAGTCTCTGTCTTTCTACAAAATGCTTACTGGTTACATAAGCTAAAACAATTGGTGGCCTTTGATCTTTCTTTTACCAAATTTTACCAAACTACCAAATTTTGCTACAAGTTTGATTGCAACATATAATCATTGCTGTTAATGGTGTTCATTGTCTGATTGATTACGTCATTAACTGAATTTAACCGTACATTTCTGCCATATGTACATCAATTTGGCATAGTCACCACTGACAAGCTACTACTAAATATATTGTAGAAACTTAATTTTCTGTAAATCTGCTTTGCAACGTTTTGTATTGTGAAAAGCGCTATACTAATAAACTTGAGTTGAATTTGATTGAAAACATGAAATATAGTTGGATTAAAGTGTAATTTTACTATCAATGCACACCTAATTTGCGGTGGATAAACATGGCAGTTTTCAAATTTCTGTTAAAGCACATTAACGCAGTAAAATACAGACCTAAATGTACAACTTAGATGGGGTTCTGTTCTTTTGGCAATTTTTTTTCATTGCTCTATAGCACATAATGAAGGCATGGTACAGATCAACATTCAGGAAATTAAAGGGGTCATATGATGTTGCAAAATTTTTGTTCTTTGCTCTTTGAAGTGTTTACAGCTCTTGGGCATAAAGAGATCTGTAAAGTTGCAAAGACTAAAGTCTCAAATCCAAAGAGTTGATGTCTTTTATAAAATAGAGTCACCAACCCCGCGCCTACCTAAAAAATGGCTCTTCTACACCCCCCGGACTCTCATACGATGTGGGAAGATTTGCATAACGCCGCCCAAATGTTCACGCAAAGAAAGAAGGCGTAACTTTTATTCTCGCTGTAGTATTGTTGCTGCCGCCATGTCATGAAGGCGCTGTGGGTTTCGTTGTGAAAGCGAAACTACTTTGTTTTGCCTTCCAAAAGAGGACGATATCTGTTTCGTCATGCCTGGAGTTGATCCGTGTTGGTCGCTGAGGGAATACATCAACTTCGCGCGGTGGATCGCCGGATCGGCTTTCACCGTGACCTCCGCTCACTCTAGCCCGCCGTGTGTTTCAATGTGAAAGCGAAACTACTTTGTCTGGTCTTCCAAAAGAGGACATGACTAGAAATCAGTGGTTAAGTTGTATTTGCAACACTGTTCCAGAACAGTACAACCCAAATATTCAGATGTGTGCAGCACATTTTATGGAGGACTGTTTCCTGATCCTGGAAGAGTAGACCAGGGGTTCCCAAACTTTTCAGCCCACGACCCCCAAAATAACGGTGCCAGTGACTCGCGACCCCCACTATCCTCGGAGGTGGTTAAAATATACAAACGTTGCGCGCAATGGCGCACATGCACCAATTGGCCTATCCAAACATGAGCATAATGACAACACAAAAGAACACAACGGTCTAACAACCATATAATTTTTTTTATAGTAATTTACTCATTTGATTAATTTCAACATTAACCTCACCTAATGAGATGGGTGGACACAATGCTTGGAGCACAGCAAGTCCATTCTTAATTAAATTTTGGAGACTGCCACTTGAAGATCATCCTCCACATTCAGTCGCGACTTTATTTATTTTTAATGTACGTGGGTGCCGAAAAAGTCTTTTTTCGCACAAGTAGGTAGTGCAAAACGGCATCAGTACATCCTTGGATAGCTGCGGGTATTCCCTCTCGACTGAAATCCAAAACTCAGCCAGAGTCTTGCAATTAAACACTGTCTTCAAGGTTCGGTCGCTTGACCGTTCAACCAACCCGATGATTTGCCCTCGTTACAGTGACTGTTGATCTTATCCAGTCATATTGTTCTGGAACTATTTCCCCTGGGAAATACCTGTTAAAGTGTTCCAGGAGGGCTTGAAGGTGGGTAGTGATAGACTTCTTCACTATGTTAACACTCAGTTCGTTTTCCTCCATGAATTCGTCCAGCTCAGAAAACATATCAATCCTACCCAATTCAACTCGCTCAGTCTAGCGCCTCTATGGCTATTTACACTTACTGCAAATAGCCGCTGCCTTTTTTCCCCCCCACTTAATTTAAGAAGTGAATAAAGTGGGAAGTTGCAAGTTAGGGACAGCGATATCTTTATATTATTTCCATAACTCAAGATTTGGACTCATTGTGGTTTATTTATTTTTAGATCGTTTTGTTTGTTTTTCAATATCTGGCAGCGCCGCCATTTAAACTGACAGTAATCAAAAATGACCAGGTTAAAAACAGCGCTGGCAGGTTATTCCTGACAGGATGCAATTCGGTAACACAAACGTAGTGATCATCATGATATATTATCTTTAAGATGCACTGAAGACAGACACAAAGAGGAGACAATAGTCGCGCAAGCAGAGAAAATACTGTACCAGACAGAACAAATTCATTGTTTGCGATGCTCGAAATACTGAAAGAAAATCATAATTATGGAATTAGGGTGGGGGTTAATATGGATGTATTTCTGAGGAGAACTGAACCCTGGGCCAGACTGTGTGGCGGCGGGGTCTGGATTTGAGGGGAGGCTGCTGCTGCCGTAACAATCTTCTGCTGGAGGAGCTTCTGTTGCACCACATGTGCGGTTGTGGCGGTGCCTGTGGGGATGACTTGCACCTGGGCCTGTGCCGAAACTGCTGCGGGTGCTGCCTTTTCTTCAGAAAAGTTTCGATGGCATTTTCTTTTTCCTCTTACCTTCGTTAAATACATATTAAAGGAGTGTCAATAAGCACAGCGCTGCGTACTGTAATTACCCAGGAAACGCTATATTGCTACTGTTCTATAAGCGCCACCTGGTTTCAGAGATTGAATTTGCATTTTCATCAGAATCAGAAAGAGCTTTATTGCCAAGTGTGTTTACACACACAAGGAATTCGTCTTGGTGTCAGGAGCTTCCAGTGCAAAAAGGAGCCTACAGACATAGTGCAGACATACATATAATTAAGGTACACGGAGTCATTCATGCAAACACAAAACACCATCTTGGTTACACAATGATATGATAGTTAAATAATGCACTAAACTTTAATTAAACAACAGAAGATGTAACATAAAGCCCAAAAATACATTACTAATAACCACAACTATTTACAAAAACTTATTATTTAAACCACCAAACTTTCAATGTGTAGTTCATGCGGGAATTCCTGGAATATCAGTTTACAGTTTTTGACTGGAATTATTACATTTGATTTGTTATTTTCTTCTAAAACTGTAAAAGTAACAGCATTTTTACTGTAAAATTACATGAAATGTCTGGCTAGATATTTTTCAGTTTTCCCCTGTATATAGTACGGGAACTTACTGTTAACCTATTACAGTTGTTTTTTTTTTTTCTTTGCGTTTTTATAAACTGAATTTACAGTTAAATTACACTTATTTTTTACAGTGTAGGCCTGTGAAAATTTTGCCAGGGCAAGTAAAACATTGAAACCACTGGCCAAACCGGGCCAGTAGAAAATTTCCTTAGCGTTGAGCCCTGTCAATATGATCAAAATCAGTATCATAACACTTGTACACAGATCTGTTGAACACGTAGGTTACATAATAGTATTTTAAAATGAAAAACTTAAAATATGTACTTGAAAAGAAAACAGGATGACTTTGAACAGTATCATTGTAAAATTGTGAGGAAGAGCTGAGCAAGTCTTGCACATGTATTTCCTGGTCTGAGAGTGACTTCCTGCTTAAACAGGAAGTAATGTATACCAAAACAGGTAGAAATGTATGTATGTAAAAGGAGAATGTATGTGTGAAAGCAGAAATGTAGGCATGTGTAAAGAGAATGTGTGTGTGTGTGTGTGTGAGAGAGAGTAGAAATGTATGTATGTGAAAGGAGAATGTAAGCGTGTGAAAGCAGAATGTATGTATGTGTAAGGAGAATGTAAGTGTGTGAGAGAGAGTAGAAATGTATTTATGTGAATGAATAATGTATGTGTGTGAGTACAAATGCATGTATGTGAATGGAGAATGTAAGTGTGTGACAGTAGAAATGTATGTATGTGAAAGGAGAATGAAAGTGTGTGAGAGTACAAATGCATGTATGTGAAAGGAGAATGCAAGTGCGTGAGTGCCAAAATGGAGAAACCTGCATTCGCACATACCATGAGGGTGGTCTGCTTATACCGAGTCAATGAGTATAATGAGAAATGAGAACCTGGAGCATTTCAGGTTTTGATAGAAGGAAGATCACCACTTCACAGTAGGTGCCACCCCAAATTTGCATGCTTGAACAGCATTTGCTACATGCTTAAGTATTTCTAGAAGAAAGGTATCATTGTGTCAGCACTCTGACACAAGATGTTAGAGTCCTATATTGAAAGGGACTTCTGGCTTTGTGTCTGCGCACTTTGTGAGTGTGCTCAGAAAACCGTATATATACCGGATTGTTAGTTGTTGCCGGAGTATCCGAGGGATAAGCTGTAATGGCACAACCCTCTTCTGGAAAGGAGGCAAGGAACTGCAGCTCACTTTCATCTAAAGAGAATACACACAAAAACAGTGTTTTTTTGATTCCGCCCAAAGAAGGGGCATTTACAGCATGTAATAATTGATTTGTGAGGTATTTTGTGTTTAAACTTCATATACATTCTGGGGACACCTGAGACTTCTATTACATCTGGGAAAAAAAGGGCATAATAGAACCCCTTTAATAGTTTGGACTGTTGTCAATTTAAACCCTATTATTGTAATGTATCAAACAGGATACATTAATTCCCTCTCTATTTTACAACATTAGTTGCGGCTCACAGTCATATCGGCACAAACTGGCTGCAGGAGGTTTTAACAGTTCTCTTTTGTTTACCTGCATAAATTCAGGGCTTAAAGTTCTCCAGCACCATGCCGGATCGCCGGCATGCGGCATTTGGCTGCGGGAAAAAAAAAGATAGTTGGCCTACATTTAAAAACACTTGTTGATACACAGCTTTCACTCTCAACCAAACGAACATTACTAGCCAATCAGACGTTTTTGCTCTTATAAACATGAGACGCACATAATAGTATCCAATTGCAGAGTCACAGCTGATAAATGGAAAAGAAGTCTGGGTCTCGAGCGCGACATTGAAAAAGCTGCGAGGCGCAATGGTCAAAGATTTCCATCTAGCGTCATATTTACTTAGAAAAGCTATTAAAAAAGCAGCGTAGTTTTGTAAACAGCTCAGAGTAATCATGTCATCTCCATAAGAACTATATGATTGCCAGAATGCATTTACCTGTATTTTTGAAAAGGTCCTGTTCACACATGATCTCTTAATGGTAATTTACCAGTAAAGACTGTATGTGTGAAAGGGGCTAAACTCTTCCTCTGCATATGTGGTGAGTTTGGGTTGCTTAACGTTCATCTGGGAAAACTCACTTGAGTTGTTAATTATTTAAACCTATGCAAACACAGGAGAATACATCAACATATTTCTAAATATGCAATTTATTGTACATCGCGATTTCAAAATAAACGTTTCTGACTTTGCATGTGGCCAAATATTAAAATTAAATGGATTTAAAAGTCTTGAATCACATGAAACATCACCAGGCCGTACTACAGGTATTTGTTATAATAGGCATATTACATTATGTATTTAACAGTGTTGTTCAATACAATCATGTAATTTCTTGGTTTTGATACTTTATTTGAGGCCAATTATTATTGCCTCATCGTTAATTTATATATAAATGTAGTCATATTAAAGTCTGTTTTTCACTTCTATTTGTATTACAAAAAACATCAAATTACTCGCTTGTCAAAATAATCAGTAGATTACTTGATTAGCAAAATAATTAAGCCCTAGATTAGTTAACACATTTCAAAATACAACTGCATTGTTTTAATTTGATTAAAAGACAAATATTTTGTCATTTGAAAAGTATTAAAACATTGTCTCGTTCTAGTGAACCAAGTATATGCATTTTGTCTCACCTTGTGAGCCAAGTGTATTGACACCCCTAGTGTCTATGAGCGTGATACAGCTCATAATTTTCCAAGTGTATTATATAGATTTCATTCTTCAGGTCAACCATATATATTCATGAAAAAAAATCAGTTTGAATAAGGAAAGCAATAACTCTGCCATAGTATCCTTTCAGATGTTAAAGTTGCCACAGTCATTGCAATCTTGCCTGTGCTGGCAACTTTATTTGTAATTTGTAGTACACAGTTTTGTTTTATTTGTTTATTTATTCGAATTTGAAAGATAATAACAATATTGATTGATAAGTGAGATCTGATTTTAGTCCTTGAAAACCAAAAAGGTAGTGCAAGTCCTTGAAAGTCCTGGAATTTTCTGTATGAACACTGTTTAAGTTACCATTTGTTGGACCATTTTAATGTTTTTGTTGTTATTTAAACTGAACTGTAGTTTTCTGTAGTAAACTTTCTTTGTATATTTCCTATTTTATATTAATTTCCTAGTATTTAATTTACTATTATTTATTTTGAACAAAACAATTTCAGAAATTTCATTGTGTAGTGCCCCTCCCCGCAGCCCCCCCCGCAAAAACCCCCAACCCGCCCACCCCCCAAAAAAAGAAATTCATGCTCATGATTTTTTTTTGTGTTGTAAACGCCCTGATAATTGTCATTTGCCCACCATGCAATGTTGTACTAAAACCACCAGGTAGTGATTGCACCGTAGTGTTGCTGCTTGCAGCTTCCTTATTCTCTTGTGTTTTGAATAAGAAGGTCTTATATGTTTAGAATGTCATGAGCTTGAGTAATTAAGAACAGATAATTTTTTTTAGTGAACTATCCTTTTAGCATTAACCCTGATAAAACTACTTTAACATGTCATCACATGATTTATTGATTTTTGACTTTTGATGTCATATGTTTTCAAAGCTTATTTCATCAAGATGTGTTTGGTTTGTAGGTCTGAGCCAGCAGAGAATGTGTCAAACATCCTGGAGCAGAATCGCTGTCTGCAAGGTGAAAACAGCAAGCTGAGCCGAGAGCTGAGTGAGGCTGTAGGACAGACGGCTCTTATGTTTGAAAGGATCATCATGGTAAGACTTTTTGGACATCATCTTCTGTGTGGTTCAGGGAATGTTAGTTTATCCATTATCTGTGTTTGATGCTGAAAATGACCAATGTTCTGCATGGTTTGCTGGTAAAATAAAAAGGGTTAATGGCTAAATACAGTTTAATCACTGTTCATTCACCCACCATTGACATGTTGATTCTGGGTGTGATGTTGTTTAGCAATATAGAAGCTTTGGCTATTTTTGCCACCTAATTTCTTTATTGTATGGTTAAACCATTTTTCTTCTAATTTTGTGTATTAATTTAATTGTTTGGCTGTTCTTTAGATGGAGCAGATAAATGAGAAACTGCAAAGCAAACTGGAGGAGTTGAGGCAGCATGCAGCGTAAGTATCAATGTTTTACCAATCTGTGGACCAGTGAGGTTCATGAATATGCTTAGAAATCTGAACAAATTCTCAATAATGAAAAGGTTTGTCACTGTTTTAGGTGTAAGGTGGACCTACAGAAGATGGTGGAAACCCTGGAAGACCAGGAATTGAAGGAGAATATAGAGGTGATCCGGAACCTTCAACAGCTTATCCTAGAACTGCAGGTAATAGAACTGAGATTCGGTGGAGAATGTAATGTGTTTTGAATTATTTATTTAATTTAATTTTTAAAAAAAATTTTTGGAAGACTGGAAACGGGACTTCCCAGTAAAATGATGTGGATGTCCACATAATCAGTAGCTCCACATAGTCAGTCATGTTTATTACCCGAAATTAAAATGCTAAATACATGATCATGGTTCAGATGAGTGAAATTAGTGGGAGGGCAGAAATGAGGAGTCAGACAACCATTATTAATCAAAGAAAAGGAACTGAATCAAGTATAATCAAGGATGCAAGTACTTCAGCCGAAAAAAGATGACAATGCCGATGTGGAAAAAGCTAAGCTAACAGGTGAATGCAAGCAGAATGTAATTTGCTTTGTATTTGAAACCATTAGTAGTCTTTTTTCTTTTCTAATCACGGAGTTAATTTACAAAAAATTCATGAGTGAATAAAGGTGGAATTGAGGAATGGCTATAATGGTGCATGACCTGGAAATGCGCTGACAACTAAGACTGTGCTGAAATTTCTGTCAAAGAAGGAGAGGGAAAAGAGAAGAGATGAGCACCTATAGTAGAACTAGACATGTACACTTTATAAAGATGATGTGAGTGGCACTTTCCATGACAAAACTTTGCACTAGGCAGTTGTAAAGTGTTCTGCGTGATTGCAAGAGAGCCAACCACTGTACAATGTTGTAGAGTTGAGATATGACTTCATGTTGCTATACGTAAGGCACTTTGAAATCAGTTTTATTATCCCAAATTTCCCTTTTTTTTTTTTTCAATTCAGTTTTTCATTCAGACTTTTCTGGTTTCCATTTTACTGATGTAATTATTGTAATATTCAAAAGTATTGCTAATCATTTCATTAATTAAAAAAAAAAAAAAAACGTATCAATTTACAACCAATCGGGCCCATGAAATTTTTTTTTTTCAGAAATTGTGATGTTGTGTTATTAATTTGTCTGGTAATCAATTAAGAAGACATTTAATTCATTACTCCAATGAAAATTAAAGGGTCATGAACTGATAATCACATTTTCCCTTGAGTCTTTGGACATAACAGGTCAATATACTATAAAAACATCCTGGTAAAGTTTCAAAACTCAAAACATTTTTGTTAGTTTAAAAAACGCTTTTTTTGAAACCAAGCTCAAAAAAGGAATTGTTTTGGAATGTGCCACTTTATGACGTAATAGTGTGGCTAAGCACCGCTTTTACTTTGCTACGGATTCATTTTTAAACAAGACAGTATGATGCAGGCTTTTCAGAGAGACTGAACGTAAACGATGATGGCAGCGCAGAGTCTGACTTGAGTGGATCCAACAGTAATGTCGCACAGAAATATGAGTAAACGTGCTTTTACCACTATTGCATTGTCTGTTCCAGACAGAGTTTTACATTGTAATTGCAATAATTATCACAATAAAAGAGAAATAAAGAAGAGACAAGATAACAATAAAAAAAGTACAAAATTATAAAAAGTACAAAACTAGTCAATAATAATACCCTATATACAGTCCCTCTGCTCTACCCAATCATGACAAAAAGTCAACACACAATACATAAGTGATCAGTACACATACAAGAGATACAAATATATGTTGTTAATCCATCTTATCAGTTGTTGTTTCATACAGAAGGCTGAACTAAGAGAAAAATTATTACAAACATTTAAAAAAAATACTTCAAAATAAATTTGAAAGGCTGAAAATCAAAAGGAAAGAAAGAAAAAAAAAAAAAAAAAAAAAAAAAAAAAAAAAAAAAAAAAAATAATAACAATAATTATTACACACTAATAACAATACAGATTGTGTCAAAGCAACTGTACAGCATTAATTAGGAAAATATTGTCTCAATAATGCAAAATGATAATAGTAAACACTAAATTTTTAGTTAAAGGCAGTTCATCATTGAATTCAGTGATGTCATCCAGCTCAGTTCAGCTTAAATAGTATCTGTGCAATCAAGTCGACGATATCGCTGGAAATTAAGTGTCCCCAACTAAGCAAGCCAGAGGCGACAGCGGCAAGGAACCAAAACTCCATCGGTGACGAGTAATGAGAACGCAGCTCAGTCTGGGGGGCCAGTTCTCACTGCTGACCAGACGAACCCATCAGTTCAATTCCAGGCTGCCGCAATGTCACATTGTGTGTAGAGGACTCAACTGGTTCCTGTGGTCTTGTCCCGGTGGCCGTCTAGGAGACGAGGTCCTCAATGGGCATCTGTCTTTGTGGCTCATCTAGTTGTCCTGGTCTCCGCTGACATTCAGGGCTGTAGAGGTCATCTCTAGGTGCTGATCCACCATCTGGGCTGGATATGTACTGGATCCGGGTGACTGCAGTGACCATCTGATCTGGATACAGACTGGATCTGGTGGCTACGGTGACCTCGGAATAAGAAAGAACAGACTTAAGATATTAGCATAGATGCCATTCTTCTACCGATGTAGCAAGTACATCGGGTGTTAATGGAAGTGTTCCCAGTTTCAGTTGTCCTAATTAATGCAGCCTAAAAAACCTTTAACGGATTTGAATATTAGAAACGTGTTAGTGTGTTATGTGTAAGCCAGGTTCAAGAGATTGGTCTTTAATCTAGATTTAAACTGACAGAGTGTGTCTTGCTCCCGAACATGTTTAGGTAGTGTTATTCCAGATGTTTGGGAGTAAATGCCAATAAGAGCCCGTTCAAATACTGAGGTGCTAAACCATTCAGGGCTTTATCAGTAATAAGCAAGATTTTAAATCATACGTTGTTTAATAGGAAGCCCGTGCAGTGTTGACATAACTGGGCTAATATGTCTACTTCCTGGTTCTAGTCAGAACTCATATCTGCTGCATTTTGGACCAGCTGGATTTTGTTTATTACGCGTGCAGAACAACCACCCAATAAAGCATTACAATTATCTAACCTTGAGGTCATGAACGCATGAATTAACATTTATGCATTTGACATTGAGAGCATAGGTCCTAATTTATATACAGGTGCATATCAATAAATTAGAATGTCGTGGAAAAGTTAATTTATTTCAGTAATTCAACTCAAATTGTGAAACTCGTGTATTAAATAAATTCAATGCACACAGACTGCAGTAGTTTAAGTCTTTGGTTCTTTTAAATTGTGATGATTTTGGCTCACATTTAACAAAAACCCACCAATTCACTCTCTCAACAAATTAGAATATGGTGACATGCCAATCAGCTAATCAACTCAAAACACCTGCAAAGGTTTCCTGAACCTTCAAAATAGTCTCTCAGTTTAGTTCACTAGGCTACACAATCATAGGGAAGACTGCTGATCTGACAGTTGTCCAGAAAACAGTCATTGACACCCTTCACAAGGAGGGTAAGCCACAAACATTCATTGCCAAAGAAGCTGGCTGTTCACAGACTCGTTTTCATCCTTCTCTCCACTCTGAAGCAGAAGTCTCTAAACTCATCCTTTCCAATCATCCTACTACATGTCCGCTTGATCATATTCCATCTCATCTCCTTCAAGCCATTTCTCCTGCCGTTATACCTGCACTCACTCACATCGTTAACACATCCCTTCACACTGGTGTTTTTCCCTCTTAAGAAACCCACTCTTAACCCAACTCTTTTAGAGAACTACAGACCGATTTCTCTTTTACCTTTCATTGTGAAAACACTTGAACGAGTTGTATTCAACCAATCTCAGCCTTTCTCACACAGACCACCTCCTGGACAGCAACCACTCTGGCTTCAGAAGTGGACATTCGACAAAGACTGCCTTGCTTTCAGTTGTTGAAACCAAGACTGGCAAGAGCGGCTTCCAAATCTTCTATACATATTTTTGCTGGATCTGTCCGCTGCTTTTGATGTGGTGAACCACCAGATTCTCCTGTCAACCCTATTGGAAAATGGCATCTCAGGAACCGCACGCCAGTGGTTTGAGTCTTACCTCTCAGAATAGGTCCTTCAAAGTATCTTGGAGAGGTGAGGTGTCCAAGTCGCAACATCTAGCTACTGGGGTGCCTCAGGCTCAGTACTTGGACCACTTCTCTTCTCTGTCTACATGGCATCACTAGGTACTGTCATTCAGAAACATGGCTTTGCTATGCTGATGACACTCAACTCTGTCTCTTTCCATCCTGATGATTTGACGATAGCTGCTCGCATCTCAGCATGACAGACATTTCTTGTTGGATGATGGACCATCACCTTCAACTCAACCTGGCTAAGACAGAACTGCTTGTGGTTTCAACAAACCCATCACTTTATCAAAATTTCACCATCCAGTTAGGCTCATCAACCATAACTCCTTCAAAAACAGTTAGAGACTTTGGAGTTGTGATTGATGATAAGCTGAAATTCTCAGAACCACATTTCTAAAACTGCCCGGTCCTGCAGATTTGCTTTACAACATTAGGAAGATCAGGCCCTTTATTTTAGAACATGCAACACAACTCCTTGTTCAAGCTCTTGTTCTGACCAGGCTAGACTATTGCAATGCTCTCCTGGCAGGTCTTCCATTCAGTTCTATCAAACCTATACAATTAATCCAAAATGCCGCTGCAAGATTAATCTTTAATGAGCCGAAAAGAACGCACGTCACACCTCTGTTCATCAATTTGCACTAGNCATTCTACCTTTTTGTTCAAATTTAAGGCTGGAATACACTACACATCTTTTAAAACAAATTTTAAAACCCTGGGTATCATACACTTACCGACTTTGTAATTGTCACAGAGGAAAAACTGACCATTATACACTAAACGACTGAGGATCACACACTACCAGACTTTCAAGTCTTTCCCAGATCACAACAAATTCACCGTGACCATCATACACCATGTATTTTTCTCTGAACTCAAATCTGCAGACTAGCATCAACTTTTTCAGACAATAAATCAATGGAAAGTCAGGGCAAAAATCGAGTAGTGTATTCCAGTCTTTAAATAGTCCCCAAAACTTCACAATGAGGTAAGGTACTGTACAATAGGAAAAATCCCAATCCCTAAAGATGCTTAGCCTTAGTACTGGTTTGTTACCTAAGGATACTTCATTTACATTAAGTTCTGTTTTACATTCTAAGACAACTTACCAAGTTGTGAAGACCCAAATAAGTGTGCATACACGGGTCTTGTGGTAAAGCTGGGCTTTACTTGGGTTTTGCATTTTCACCTTGTTTCTCATTTCATCAGTTCTGGTTCCCTTGAGTCTGGACCCAAACACGGCCCACAGGAACCTTCGGTTAACAGAACAGAACCAGGCTGTGGCTTGCAGTATTGAGCCCCAATCATATCCAGAACATCCGGACCACTTTGAGTCGTGGGCCCAGGTGCTGAGCAAGGAAGGTCTGACAGGTCGCTGCTACTGGGAGGTGGTCTGGAGCGGACAGTACGGCGTCGACCTCGCAGTGTCATACAAAGACATCAACAGAACTGGGCAAGGAGACGACAGTGGGTTTGGGTACAACAGGCACTCCTGGAGTCTGGACTGTTCCATGTTCAGATACGCACTAGTGCACAACAACGAGGAGACGGAGATCAGTGTACACCTGTCCCACCGGATCAGGGTGTATCTGGACCACCGGGCAGGACAGCTGTCCTTCTACAGTGTCTCAGATACCATGATCCTCCTTCACAAAGTCCAGACCAGGTTCACTCAACCTCTTTATCCAGGATTTGGGCTCTTTCAGGGCTCAACTGCAAAATTTTGTGAGCCGCAAGAAGGCGGATCACCACAAGTAGTTAACAGAACCAAGAACAACAAAACATGTATAAATCACAGATGCTTAAGAACAGCCATGAAGAGTAACAAATATCTCAGATTTGGAAAGCGAGGTGCCAGCAGTCCTAAATAAAAATTTCCTGTCCTGAAAATTTGTCCGGAATAAAAACATTGTCCTGAATAAAAAACAAATGGGGGCATCACAGCACTGCTGCAAAAATGAACTCAATACAACACTTCTGTTTAGGTGAAAACCACATAATAAATTAATAAATCTGACCATCTGTTCATAGCTTGATGCTTTAGGGAATCTGTTTAGAAGGTAGTGCACACTGCACTTGTGTTATCCATTTACATTTGTTTTACATTTCATTTATGACATTTAAGGCAAAAGTGCTTTAGCGTCACATAATATGACACTGCTTTTGATGTTCATATCTGTGATGTCTTTTGATGGTAAATTAAAGGTAGGAACTGACTTTTCATACATGCATCAATAATTGCAAAGCTTTCATTAATGGGAAATTTCACCAAGAATTTAAATTCTGTTATTTTCTCAGCCCCATGTTGTTCCGAATCTATATGACTTTTTTCCCCCCACAGAACACACAAGAAGATATTTTGATGAATCCAAAGCTGCTCTCTCAAACCATACAGCAGCTTTTGAATTTCACACATGTGCATTTTCAAACTTGCTGTACAGTTTTGAGGTCATTGAGACAAAACATCACTGATTCAAGTTTACAGGATACAAGTTTAACTCATTCGAAATACTAATGCATAATGTTACACTGTCAGATATGCAAAAGAAATGTGGTGTATCTCTTGCTCTGGCTACTGTGTATTGACCGCCAGGGCCGTATACAGATTTCTTAAATGAGTTTGCAGATTTCCTCTCAGACCTATTGGTAACTGTTGATAAAGCGCTAATTGTCGGAGATTTAACATTCGCCCCCCCCCCCCCCACGGTGATAATAGGTGCATTAGGACCCTTGCGTTTACGACCTAATAAACCTTTTGGAGTCAAGCTAAATGTCCACCGTGGCCCACTCACTCAGTTTTATAATCATACCTAGATTTTAATTATTCTCATGGAATTGATCTATACTGTGATTCATAGATATCGTACCTCCAAGTGATGATGTTACTGACCATTTCCTTGTATTGTGCATGCTGCGTATTATTGATATTAACTATATGGCTCCGCGTTGTCGCCTAGGAAGAACTATTGTTCCAACCACTATAGATAGATTCACAAATAACCTGCCTGATTTTTCTCAACTGCTCTGTGTACCCATAAGACACATGAACTAGACGAAATAACTAGCAACAGAGCTACCTCCCTCACTGGCAACCAACACAACGCAAGTAAAGTGCAATGCTATCTGGCCACCTAATGAAGAAAGAGAGTACAGTACGGCAGAGTATCTGTACACAGTGTCAGATAAGAAAATGAGAAGCACGTTGACCAGATACAGACTCGGCGGACACAAGCTGATGATAGAGACGCACAGACACAGAAAAACATGGCTGCCACCAGAGCAGAGACTGCGTTCACACTGTGATCTGAATCAGATGAAAACAGAACTGCACTTCCTAACAGAATGCCCCAAAAACACAGATATACAGACAGTGTTCTATGATAAAATACAGCAGATCATCAGACATTTTCAAACGCATCTCCAGACCGAATAAGTGTGGGCGTCATCTGTATGAGAACGAGAATCTGCTGTGTGTTTTGCTACTACGCAATATGGGTCTGCCTGTCACCACAGAAGAGATAAGACCCACCCCGCCTGATCATGATGTGTTCCAGCACATCCTACATTATCGTAGGCCATCTAACTCTAATCATATTACGTAGAGGTATGTTTGCTTCTGATAAATCTTCTAATCCTTAATTTTATTTATTTTCAGTTTATATACTTATACATAGTAATTAATTTTAACCTACATGCGTCAATACTTTTTATATATATTTATGATATTATTCTATTTTGTCTTTTTCCTGCTAATATCTTTGTGTACTATTTTGTAGCAGCCAGAGGTGTCAGTAACGAAGTACAAAACTTTCGTTCCCTTTACTTAAGTAGAAATTTTGGGTATCCTATCTTTCTTGGAGTAATTATTTTTTCGCCAAACTTTTTTACTTCTTACCTCCTTACATTATTCACGCAATTATTTTACTTTCTTTGACTCCTTACATTTTAAAAACTGCCCTCGTTACCGCCCATTTTCATCTCGTTCCCGCTTGAAGTCATCGTTTCCAAGAAAATCCCTCTCCGGATAAATCGCGCCAATCCCAGAATAGAGTTGTAAAGTTATGATTTATGGGATTTGGATGACTAAGTATAACATTACCATTCCTTCATGGTTTGTACGCTATCCATCGCACCTGCACATGACACAAATCACCTCACACTCCAGCAAGGACATAGCCAGTGTTGGGGTTGTTACTCAAAAAAGATTATTTCTTAAAAGTTATTATTTCTCCACTACTGTCTCATTTATCAAACGGGTGCTTTCTCTTCGTCCTCTGCAAATTAAGCTACAGTCGGTAGTTCGGCAGAGAGACGTTTGAATAAATTAGTGTTTGCGATTGACAACGCATCTTCTAGTTAAATGTGACATTGTTGCCATTAGCTATAGAATTGAGCATAGTACATTCCGGGAAGGTATCAGGATTATGAGTTATTTTTATTTGTTGATTAATCACTTGGATTAATCATTCATTTTGACAGCACTAATGTTTATTGTATATAGACAACCATGCAAGGGTAATTGTTACTAAGCCTGCCCTGAGTACACAAGTTTTCTTGTCCGTTGCCCTCACAGATTCCTGCAGCTAAGCTTGGATGAACATTTACATTCCAATAAAGGTTATTGATTACATGCCTCTGAAGTTTGACTTTTTGCACCAATACAATACTTATAGGCAACTAGTCATCATATCTTCCACTCCATGAAACACGTTAATGCTCAGTAATACACATATATGGTTCTTTAATGTATTTGCATTGTAATAAAATGCATTCATTTTCAATGGGCACATATGCGGCTGAAACAGGTAGCCTAGTGCATCCCAAATTTTTCAACATTAACATTTTAATATAACACTATAGTCATTATGGCCTTTAGAAAAAAAATTTTTTGAGGAGGTGGGGTAGTGCACAACAGGCCCCTGTGGCGCGGCCTAAGCTTTTGCCCTTAATGGCATTTTTTTCCTTACATTACTTTTACTTTTATACTTCAAGTAGTTTTGAAACCAGTACTTTTGCACTTTTAATTGAGTAAAAAGCTTGAGTTGATACTTCAACTTCTACAGAAGTCTTTCTAAACCCTAGTATCTATACTTCTACCTTAGTAATGCACGTGAATACTTTTGACACCAGTGGTAGTCAGTACGCTGCAATTGCTTGGATGGCAATACAATGGTATAATTTTATTGTCATGCAATAAAGGCACATGCATTAACATGAAATGAGTAGAGAGAGAGAGGAAGAGGACTCGTCCCCTGCCGTAACAAACTATATATACCTAGTAGAAGTATGTATGTGTGTATATATTCTATAAATATATATAGTATACTATACATATACCATACAGGTTCATCTACAAATATCGTATATCATGAAAAGTTGGCAATTATATTAGTACACGTCTGTTCCGAACATTGAACCCTATTTATTCGAGTCATTAAACATAGTAAATATTTCAAGCCTTAATGTTCTTGAATTTTGATGAGATGGCTTACAGGATCAGAAACCCAAAAATTCAGGTGTCTCAGAAAAATTGGAACGTATTTGTGAAAAAGTTGCAATATTGGAAAGACATGGTGCTCGACACACCTCACATAATTCCGTTTTTTTTTGTTTTTTTATTGATATTATGTAATATTCTAATTTTCTGAGACTGAATTTTGGGTTTTCATTATCTGTAAGCCATAATCATCAAATTTCAAGGAATAAAGGCTTGAAATATTTCACTCTATGTGTAATGAATCTATATATTATATGGGTTTCACTTTCTGAAATGAATGAAAAAAAATATTTACCTTTTTCATGATATTCAAATTTTTGAGATGTACCTGTTTTTATATACTGTAAAACAACAAAAAAATTATCACACCTTGCTACGTGTAGCTGCGTTTAGGCTAACCGAGACTTGTCATTTGCACTTATATTTTGTTGCTCTTTTGTTAGTTTTGACTGCTTTATTGTCCTCATTGTAAGTCGCTTTGGATAAAAAGCGTTTGCTAAATGACTAAATGTAAATTTCTGTATTTTACTTGAGTATGGCTTTCAGGTAATTTATACACCACTGTTTAACACTGTATTCCAGTATCCTGGAGGATGGGCAATAGAATTTATTTTATTACATTTGCTAAACCCAAACAAAACAGAGCAAAAATGTCCCTAAGCATTCAACCCCAATCCCAAATGAAGACAAAAACGTTCATGTTCTGGTTGTCGTACACATTAAGTTACAATTGTCATCTGCTCAAGCAGAACGTTAATGTCATCTTGCGTTTCAGCAAGGTATCGCTGGCTAAAACTAACGTTAAAGTTAGTGAGTCAATGCTAATACAAACCTAAATAGCAAACTGTCCTCACATCATGTACAGTGTAACTCAAAAACACAAACGAAGGTCTACATTTCACTGTCTCATCATATTAAACTGGATAAATGTACATTAATATAATCTTACCCTGCGGTACATGAACAGTGTTTAAATCCTGCATGTTTGTCATCCCGATCCATGATGACTGTAATATAGACAGCTCCCTCTTGCATTGTGCAATAGCTGTAAGACCCTCGCTGTCTAGTTACCCACCGGTATATTCATTTTAAAATCTTTATATATGACCCCCCATGGAAAGATTTTAATTCCCCAGTTACATGGTGGCCCTTCTGTGTCCAAAATTGTGCAAAAACATTGTGGGAGAAGGTTTTCACACTGACTAGCTGTCATTTGTAAGTCGATATAGTCACTCCGTTTTGTTTATGTCCGAGGGAGCAACAGTAACTAAGGGGGGCAGGGCTTACCGATAGGTCAATTGCTGCATTGCTGATCATGCTCGTTTTTTGGAAAAAAGTTCGATATATCTACCCTTTCCAATGTACCTGTTCACGTGGTGTAATTTCAGACAACTTAATCAGATAGTTTTATCAAATCCACTAACTTGTTTGAAGAACCAAGTGGTTAGCCAGAGATCAGTTATCAGGATTAAAAGAACTGACATTTATCAAAGCATGTATTAAGATGTATTAAGCGAGGTATGAAGAACTGACCCCTGAATGTGTTATGATTATTGGAATTTCATTGTCATTAGTTTAGAGTGATTTTCAATTGTGCAATTAAATCTCATGACTTGGTCCAACAGAACGAGAGTGCAGGGATTGCTGCCACCATTGATGCGATGACTTCAGGCAGTCCTTCAGCTCTGGAGGTACACACAGGGTGTTCTGCTAGTGGCCCACCAGTGGTATGTATTCAGTGTTGGGTGTTACTGTAATTAAAGGGGTCATATGATGTTGCTAAAATAACATTATTTTGTGTATTTGGTGTATGAAATGTGTTTATGCAGTTTAAGGTAAAAAAAAAACATTATTTTCCACATAATGTATATTTTTGTTTCTCCTCTATGCCCCGCCTTTCTGAAACGCGTCGATTTTTAAAGCTAATCGGTCTGAAAAGCGAGGTGTGCTCTGATTGGCCTGCTATCCAGTGTGTCGTTATTGGCCGAATACCTCAAGTGTGTGATGGAAATGTTACACCCCTTACCATATAGTGGGCTTCCGAGTCCCTACGCGCGACTACACAAACTTAACTACCCAGTATAAACGAGGCATTTTGTTGCATCCAGTGGGGACATAATTAATGATTATAATAACTTGTAGACTGCGCCATTTTTTTTAGGCATTGCGTTGCATCGCG
>JADLZN010006722.1:0-72500 GCA_018155175.1 Sinocyclocheilus anophthalmus | reverse complement strand
TAGAAGTAATTTAAATACAATATTGATGTAATTAGTAATTACTTTTTGAAAGTAACTTACCCAACACTATGCGTTTAAGATCATAAGATTTCTATATTTATGTCATAAGATTTTTTTTATCTCATTCTTAATTTTTTTTCTCATTCGCATATTATAGGAGTAGAATAAAGTTATCATAAATTATTTCTTGTCAACCTAAACCTGTATGATTTTTTTTCCCTTCTGTGGATCTCAAAGTAGATGTTTCGCAATGTTCAGCCTGTCTTTTTACATGTAAGGAAAACGAATGTGGTTGAGCTTTACTGACTGACTTCACTGATAAAACACCATACCTTGTGTGCAGTGTTCAAAGACCAAGAATGTCTTCTATGTTCTTTGATTTACATCCACTATGCATCCACTGTCATTGTTTGGCAAAGCACAGTGTGAACGTCCTGCTAAATAAATTATTTAATGTAAGAAAGGAAGTTTTGGCTTTAGAACAATATGACAGTAAGTAAATCATGACATAATTATCATTTTTGCATTTGAGTGTAGTTTACAATATGCTACACCTTTTTCTAATATGCACAACAGATGTCTAGTCAGGGCATTTTTGATGATGCCTTTACACTAGAATTTACACTAGTTTTTTATTCACTCATCCATAACAATTTAGGAAATGTGTGCTGATCCTCAAGCTAAAGACTCTCCAGAAGCCTACACAGCCCAGCATGCACTGCGACAGGCTCAGATGTCGAAGGAACTGATTGAGCTCAATAACGTTTTGGCGCTAAAAGAGGCTTTTGTTAAGAAGATGTGTCAGAATGATCATCATTTGGAGCCCATGCAAACAGAATATCAGGTAAGGCTGAAAACCAAATCATAAAAATGATATTGGTGAATGCCATGTAAGTGGTGTTGAAATGTTTGTTTCACATCTCCAGGAGAATATTCAAAGTCTGCAGGCTTCGGTCGGCTCTCTGCAGAAAGAGAAGGAAGATCTCATCCAGGCTCTGCAGTCTGCTAAGAAGGACACCAATCAGGCCAAGTAACTCAATATCTGTGCTGGTTTCTCTCTAAACTTGAACTGCCAGTTTTACTGCTGCAACACAATGGCATGTTAATGATAGTTTAACATTTCCATTCTCTTGTATTGTCTTGTTTCACGCTAGACTGAGTGAACAACGCAGGAAGAGACTTCAGGAGCTGGAAGGTCAAATCACTGAGTTAAAGAAGAAGCTTCAAGATCAATCTAAGCTGCTTAAGCTCAAAGAGTCATCTGTGCGCAGTCTGGCTAAACTCAACCAGGAGATTCAGGTTTGTGTTTACAAACCCTCACATGTTTAATCTGTTGATTAGGGATGGGAAGTTCTACCAAATTGTAAAGACAAAGACAAAAAGGGTCATTGTATGGTATGCAATATGATATCAATGAGGAAAAAAAATTATTTGTGATGTTTTTCCTGCTTAAAATTGGACACTATTACAGTATCAATAAACATTTTCATAATTTTTAAATGTATGTATTTATTAAAAGTTTGTTGCCTCAAGGCAACATTGTAGCAGAATGGACAAATTTAAACATTTGACAAATAAATATATTTATTGAAAACATAAATGTATTTAACCAAACACTTGAACATCCAGATTTATCAAATTTTTTATGTATTACACATCTCATATTTAATAAAAATTAACATTTCGTATCCAGCTGTTGCTTTTAGGCAACATTGTACCATCGTGGATCACGAATATAACCAAACCATCATATCAAGTTATCATGTCAAAATATTACAATGAATGTTGTTTCAAGGTAAAACATTCAAAATCACAATAACCTTATCCTAATATGCACCTTATCCTTGCAAGCATGCACATACACACACAAGGACCTGCGTGAGCACAAGCACATGGCACCTGACTGCTTGTGAAAATTGTGGAAGCAATTACCCTCAACAGAAAATCATAATGTGCAGATATAGTATGTAAATTACCATTCTTATAAATGCATAACAAAATCAAGCAAAAATTCAAATAGATTTAGATAATAGCTCTTTTCTAGCTCTTTTTCTTACATTATATAATATACTTGTATTATAACCTAGGATGCCTGCATAGCCTTATGCCATTCCATTGCAGTACAATGTTGTTACAACATGCAGTTTTTTGTAATTTCCTGTGATACATTTTATGATATATTGTAAAGTTTTTCAAAATATTTCTTTACTTACCAGTGAAGGTGTCTCAGATTTTTCGTAGGCAATTATATGGATGAAAATTGATGATAAATGCACTTTTCATTGGAGAAAATATGGAGTCATGTGATATGCACATGTCCTGAAAGTGGATACAAAATATCTACTCTGAGATAGCTTTTAACAACTAAATGGGCAGTCTCATTTTATTAAAAAACCTAAAATAGGCTATGTTGGCTGGAGCAACAACGGTCCATGTAGGTTAAGGGCCAATGGTGTCTTCGAGCTACCATGCTATAAACAACATTTCATTAAAATGACAGCTACATATACCTTAGTGCCACTACTCATATTAAAGGGGTCCTATTATGCTCTTTTACAATGGCTGGAATTTGTTTTGGGGGTGTACTAGAACATGCTCTCATTCTTGGTGGTTTCGAAAACCATAATTTTTTACATCATACCTATTAAAATACTTTTCTCCCCATCTTGGCACAAACGGCTCTATTAGTTCCGGGTTTGATGAAGGCCTGCCTTCAGAAAAATGAAATGTGTTGTTATTGGTTAGCTGTCCCAGTGCGTTGTGAGTGGCGAACAGCTTAGACGGTGTTTCAGTACTGCCCACCCCTTGCCAAAGCAGCAAGTTCCGTCTGCTCCGGTTTAGTAAAGGATGGCGTCAATATTGCCATATCAATTTGAGCCAGATTCAGACCCAGAGAATATTGAACAAGAGGATCATGCAGAACCTTTGCATGCACGGATATTGCAAGACATATTAAAGTGGTAACATTATTGTGGTGGTGTTTTTTGGGGGGGGGGAAGTTACATCTTAGCACGTTTTAGATAAATGTCAACAACCGCTTAAAAATAAATGCATTTACTATGTACAGATAAGTGCATATGCATAATTTTTTATTTAATTCTAACATTATAACATGAATTGCAGTGAAACTGTTATACAGTTGAATTTATTTATACAATAGTCCAGTGTTTCCCAGGCGGCATATATATGCAAACTCATTCTCTGCCAGCAGGAGTCGCTTTTAGAGTGATAAAACTAGCGGTTTCCCCAGTAACGGCTGTACACAATAAAGCACTGCTTTATCTACATTACATGCAAGATTAAATGAAAATGACATCCAGTTTTCTGAAGACAGTTGGTTTCCTTTAGAAATACAGTGATATAAAAACACCCACACTCAATGTGTGTGGGGAGGACACTGGGTCTGTCTCCGGTCAAGGTTGAAGGGGGGGTGTACATTCTGCAGATTACATCATTGTCCAGTATTTTACTGTCAGCAATTTATTATAAAAACGTTTTCATAATTGTAACATACATATTTACATAATTATTCAGGTGCATGTGTAATAACTTGCGAAAACTTGAGGCTGCAGCAGCACTTCTTCGTCGTCGTCTCATCTGATGCACTCAAACAAGCGTTCTCGCCCCTCCCCACCCCCCAACCATGCGAATTTCTCTAGGCGGGAATTATTTTTAATGATATTCTAATGGGTCGCTTTGTGATATCACAAATCCCGGGGGAAAAACGCTGTAGTCCAAACGAGCCGTTCGTTTTAGTTCTTGAAAAGGGATTTTTAAAAGACGAAATACAGTGGTGTGAAAAAGTGTTGACCCCCATCCTCATTTCTTATTTTTTTTGCATGTTTGTAACACTTTAATGTTTCAGATCATCAAAAAATTTAAATATTAGTAAAATACCAAGATAAGGCAAATAATACAAAATGCAGTTTTAAATGGGTGATTCATTTTTTAAGGAAAAAGCGTCTCAAACCTACGGGCCCTACGTGAAAAATTAAATTGCCCCCTCCTGTTAAATCATGAAAGAATTGTGATTAACCACATTTTTTTAGAAAGCTGAGTTAAATTTCACTAGCTACACGCAGGCCTGATTACTGCCAGACATGTTGAATCAAGAAATAACTTAAATAGAAGCTGTCTGACAAAGAGAAGCATGCTTAGAGCAACACATTATGCCGCGATCTAGAGAAATTCAAGAGCAGATGAGAATCAAAACAGTTGATATGTATCAGCCTGGAAAGGATTATAAAACCATTTCCCACAAATTAGAAACTTGGAACAATGGGAACCTTCCCAGAGTTGCCGCCCACCAAAATTACTCCAAGAGCAAACGATACCATCCAAGAGGTCATAAAGAACCCAGAACAACATCTAAAGAACTGTAGGCCTCACTTGCCTCAATTAAGGTCGGTGTTCATGTTTCAACAATAAGAAAGAGACTGGGCAAAAACTGCATCCATGGGAGAGTTTCAAGGCAAAAGCCATTGCTGACCAAAGAGAACACAAAGGCTCATCTCACATTTGACAAAATATATCTTGATTATCCCCAAGAATTTTTGGGCAAATATTCTGTGGACTGATGGAAGGTGTGTGTCCCGTTACATCTAGCGTAAAACAAACACAGCATTTCATAAAAAGAACATACCAACAGTCAAACATGGTGGTGGTAGTGTGATGATCTGGGCTGCTTTGCAGCTTCAGGACCTGGGTGACTTGCCATAATTGACGGAAGCATGAGTTCTGCTCTCTATCAGAAAATCCTGACGGAGAATGTCCGGCCATCAGTTTGTGACATCAAGCTCAAGCACACTTGGGTTATGTAGCATGACAATGATCCCAAACACACCAGCAATTTCACCTCTGAATGGCTCAAGAAAAACTAAATTAAGGTTTTGGAGTGGCCAAATCAAAGTCCGGACTTAAATCCGATTGAGATGCTTAAACAGTCCATTCATGCTCAAAAACCCTCCAATGTGGGGGGGTTAATTAAAAAAATTATTCTGCAAAGAAGAGTGGGCCAAAATTCCTCCACAGCGATGTGAAAGACTCATTGCCAGTTATCGCAACCACTTGATTGCAGTTGTTGCTGCAAAGCGTGGCACAACCAGTTATTAGATCTAGGGGGCAATTACTTTTTTCACGTATGGCCAGCAGGTTTTTTTTTTTGTTTGGCCAGTTTTTTTTTCCCTATAAAGAAATCATCTTTAAAAACTGCATTTTGTATTTACTTGCATTATCTTTGTGTAATATTAAAATTTGTTTGATGATCTGAATCTTTTAAGTGACAAATATGCAAAAAATTTAACAAACAGGAAGGGGGCCAACACTTTTTCACACCACTGTATCTCCCTTTGGAGTGGACTTTGAGATTTGAAGATTCTCATTTATAAGAAGTTTGAAGATCTTTTTTATGCCCAAACATACACACTACACACTGGCTAAAATTCAAAAAGTGAAAAAGCATAATAGGACCCCTTTAATGTTGTTTTAGCTGGATCCTGTTATGTGGTTAAGTGATAAAAAAATTATCAATAAAATGGATAATTTGTGGAAAGACTGAGTTGTGTTCATATAGTGTGTTGGTTGATCTGTGCAGGCTATGAAGTCCCAGCGGGTGCAGCTCATGAGACAGATGAAAGAAGACTCTGAGAAGTTTCGTTTGTGGAAGCAAAAGAAAGATAAAGAAGTTTTGCAGCTCAAAGAGAAAGTGAGTGTCAATCTTAATCTTAATCAATCTTTTTCTCTTGTTAAAATTACAGATGGAGTCTATGATAATTTGTTTTCTTTTTTTCATATTTATATATTAATACGATTTTGTAGGAAATTAAGTGTGTTTGGGCATATTTCAGGATCGTAAACGTCAGTATGAGATGCTAAAACTGGAGAGAGACTTCCAGAAACAGGCCAGTGTACTCCGTCGCAAGACAGAGGAGGTGAGCTGTTTTCCCAAAAGCTTTACAACATTTTTGAAGTAATTTGCAATTGCAGTTTTGACAGAAATAAGTTTTGTTGAGATGTATCATATCGCCTTGCTCATATGATAAGGATCTACGGGCCTGTTCAGGCCAGTGCTTCAAGTTTTTACTTGTCCTGCCAAAATATTTACTGGCCCAGCCATAAGTGAAATGGTTACTAGGCCTCATTCATGAAACACGAGCGGAACACATTATTTTGTTAATAGTTCGGAAAGTCGTTCTGATGTAATTTTTATTATATTATATATATAATACATTTTATAATATTATATTTACGAATGTTTCATGAATGAGGCCCACTGTTTTTTTTGTTTTGACCCATGTTATCATATATTGTAATACATAAGCATTATACCCACAAAATTTTAGATACCTGTTAAAGTTTACAGTTCTATATTCCAATTTTGATACCATAGCAAAAACTACTAGCAAACAAATGTAAAGTTCAATATTATTAAAGACAAGTGAACAGTTAGTAGTAAAATCAGAACAAATAAATTACAAACAGTAGTACAAATTAATAAATAAAGCAAAGATACAAATGACACGATACTTGAAGTTTTTCAGGTTTGTAGGTGTTCAGGTACGGAAGTGGAAATCAATGGTAAATCCCAATACATAATCTTTACTAGCTACGTTTACATGCAACCCAATAATCAAATGAAATTTTGATTGGATTAGAAGGGGTGGTGTAGACCTTTTCTAATCCGATCGAGAGGACATGTAAACACTTGATCGGATTGAAAACCGAAACTGGAAAGTACTGTGCATGTGCAAAGACGTAGAAATGGCATAATGATGGACGATGCATGGAACGAGCTGTTGTTTTTGTCATATGAAGTGTTAAAAAAGCATCGCAAAAAAGTGACCATCGCATGTTCCCTTCGCTAACGGACTTCTGGAAGGGCCCTTCGAGAAGGGATTTGGTTGTTCACTTTGTTTGGAACGTCCCTACAAATGGCGTCCGATTCCCGAAGTGCAATTCAAGGGCACAAAAAAGCTGTTTGGAATTCGCCCTTACACTGCTGTCACTTTAAGACACAATACATGGATCCAATATAATGATAGACATCCGATTTCTTTCTGAACTGTTTACGTTCAATTAAAACTGAGGTTTTTAACCTGCATCATATATGGTCAATGGCCCTGATAAGTTTTGGTGACACAAATTTTGCCAATCGTCATCTCTCATCTGCTCTCCGTGTCTGAGCTCCTCCACACACACACACACACACACACACAGTAATGGGGAACTGAGCTTGTGTGATTACATGTTACTGTCCTTCTTCAGGTCAAGTCATATATTCAAGGGGAAAAACAGTTTGCAATTTGTTAATGAAAGCATTTCAAAGTTTAAGGGGACTTCCCAGGACTGGCGTCAGCCCTGTTCAATGCATTGAATCAACGCCATTGATTTCTATAAAGTGAAACATCAACATCAGCATTACCCAGGTGACACGTTGATTGAACGGTTTAATGATGACTCGCTGATAAAGACAGTCCCTTGCCATCACCTACTGGTGTAACCGTTACTGCACAAACTTTATTCATCCACTAGAGGGGGCAATTTGACTAGTCTCACAGCTTATCAAGCGACTGTTACATATCCTCATTGGCTACAGTTATGGCAGATTTGGCATGATTGGTCTTTTTTCTTTTTTTTTTTTATGTTTTTGCTTACACTCAATGGCTTTTAAAAATCAATAATACGAGTGATAGTAAAATGTTTAAATTGACTGAAAAACTTGCTCAGTCATCACACTAAATTTAAGATGGTTGTATTTATAATGTTTTATGATAACTAGCACCCTGTCAACAATGGTCCGGTGCCAGAATCAAATCACTGAGGGTGGATAAGAAACAAAATAAAGGTAAGTGATAAGACGTTTTATTTTTGGATAAACTATTTTATTCACAACATAATCTCTCTTAAAATACCTTATAGGGTTATGATAATCAAAACAGTCCTGAGCTAGATCAAGTTTTGATCTCTGCAAACCAAACTCACTTTAATTATATAATTTTTTTCCCCCACTAATAAAAATATTTTATCATTAGCTAGCTCCACACTGGAGAACTGATTTATAACATTTACATTTAGTCATTTAGCAGACGCTTTTATCCAAAGCGACTTACAAATGAGGACAATGGAAGCAATCAAAATCAACAAAAGAGCAATGATATACAAGTGCTATAACAAGTCTCAGTTAGCTTAACACAGTACACGTAGCAAGGTTTTTTTAAAAATCATATAATATAATAAAAAGAAAACCGATAGAATAGAAAAAGAATAGAGCAAGCTAGTGTTAGGTCTTTTTTGCTTTTGTTAATTGTATAATAAATGAAAAGAAAACCGATATAATACAAAAAGATTAGAAAACAAGTGTTATTTTTATTTATTTTATTTTTTAAAGAAAACAAGCAACAAATTATAAGTGCAAGTCCTAAAGGGCCAATGTGTTTTTGGGGTTTTTTTTTTAAGAATAGAATTCGAATATAGAGTGCTAGTGTTAATGGTCAAATAAAGATGGAAGAGATGTGTTTTTAAGCCGATTCTTGACGATGGTTTCAGATTGAGTTGGGCAGGTCATTCCACCAGGAGGGAACATTTAATTTAAAAGTCCGTAAAAGTGATTTTGTGCTGCTTTGGGATGGCACAATAAAGTGACGTTCACTTTTAGGTAAAGGGGTGCAGAGCCAGTGGTGGTTTTGTAGGCAAACATCAATGCCTTGAATTTTATGCAAGCAGCTATTGGTAGCCAGTGCAAATTGATAAACAGAGGTGTGACATGCGTTTTTTTCGGCTCATTAAAGATTAATCTTTCTGCCGCGTTCTGGATTATTTGTAAAGGTTTGATAGAACTGGCTGCCAAGAGAGCATTGCAATAGTCCAGCCTGGACAGAACAAGAGCTTGAACAAGGAGTTGTGAAGCATGTTCCGAAAGAAAGGGCCTGATCTTCTTGATGTTGAATAAAGCAAATCTGCAGGACCGGACAGTTTTAGCAATGTGGTCTGAGAAAGTAGGCAGCTGATCATCAATCATAACTCCAAGGTTTCTGGCTGCTTTTGAAGGAGTTATGGTTGATGTGCCTAACTGGATGGTGAAATTGTGATGAAATGATGGGTTTGATGGAACCACAAGCAGTTCTGTCTTGGCAAGGTTGAGTTGAAGGTGATGGTCCTTCATCCAGCAAGAAATGTCTGTTAGACAAGCTGAGATGTGAGCAGCTATCGTCGGATCATCAGGATGGAATGAGAGGTCGAGTTGAGTGTCATCAGCATAGCAGTGATATGAAAAGCCATGTTTCTGAATGACAGAACCTAATGATGCCATGTAGACAGAGAAGAGAAGTGGTCCAAGAACTGAGCCCTGAGGCACCCCATTAGTTAGATGTTGTGACTTGGACACCTCATCTCTCCAAGATACCTTGAAGGACCTATCTGATAGGTAAGACTCAAACCACTGGAGTGTGGTTCCTGAGATGCCCTTTGCCAATAGGGTTGACAGGAGGATCTGGTGGTTAACAGGTCCAGCAAGATAAGTATTGAAGATTTGTAATCCGCTCTTGCCAGTCTTAGGGCTTCAACAACTGAGAGCAAGGCAGTCTCGGTTGAATGTCCACTTCTGAAACCAGACTGGTTGCTGTCAAGGAGGATGTTCTGTTTGCGAAAGGCAGAAACTTGGTTGAACACAGCTCGTTCAAGTTTTTTTGCAATGAAAGGAAGAAGAGAGTTTCCATAACAGATGGGTTAAGGGTGGGTTTCTTAAGTAGTGGGGTTATACGAGCCTGTCTAAATGTTGAGGGAAAAACACCAGTGTGAAGGGATGTGTTAATGATGTGAGTGAGTGCAGGTACAACTACAGGAGAAATGGCTTGAAGGAGATGAGATGGAATAGGATCAAGCGGACAAGTATTAGGATGATTAGAAAGAATGAGTTTGGAGACTTCTGCCTCAGAGAGTGAAGAGAAGGATGTGAATGAGTGTATGTTTGCTGGTAAGATGTGCTTGACAGATTGTGGTGTGGAAAATTGTGCACTGAGGTTTTTTAATTTTATTAATGAAAAATGTGGCAAAGTCGTCAGCTATTAGAGTTGATGCAAGAGGGGGAGGAGGAGGACAAAGGAGTGAGGAAAATGTTTTAAAGAGCATGCAAGAGTTAGACGAATTGTTAATTTTGTTATGGTAGTATGTCCTTTTAGCAGTGGAGACATTAGCAGAGAAGGAAGAGAGTGACTGATACACATTAAGGTCAGAAGGATATTTGGATTTACCCCATCCTTTCAGCATGCCCTGAGCTTATAACTTGTTTGCGGAGAACATCAATAACCGAAGGTCAGAGGTGTACTGCGCTCTGGAAGACAAGGGGCAACATGTCTAACAAGATGTAGAGTGAGCAAAAGTAGCAGTAGCAACTGTTAGCATCAAAAGTGCTAACAGTTTTAGGGAAGGAAGCGAAGATGAACCATAACGCAATAGCCGGGAGGGTGAGTGAGCGTAGGTTACGTCGAAAAGTGACATGTGTTGGGGTATGTGTTGTGTCAGGAACCATGTTGAGGTTAAGAGTGAGGAGCAAGTGGTCCGAGGTGTACAGTGGAGTAACCAGTACATGATCAGCGGAGCAGTGTCGTGTGTAAATAAGGTCCAGTTGGTTGCCTGATTTGTGAGTAGCAGTAGTTGACACTCACTTGAGATCAAAAGAGGCTAGCAGAGTGTGGAAGTCTGCAGCCTGGGGTTTATCTAGGTGGATGTTGAAGTCTCCAGGCATAACTAGTGGAGTACCATCCTCAGGAAAGGTTGAGAGCAGCACATCTAATTCATCCAAGAAGTTACCTAGTGGTCTTGGGGGTCGATAAACAACTACAAAATTGATTTTAAGAGGGTAGGTAATAGTAACTGAATGAGATTCAAAGGAGCTGTTGATACCCAAAGATGGTAAAGGATTATATTTCCAATTATTAGAGATAAGCAGACCAGTACCTCGATCTCTTCCAGTCAGATGGGGTGTGTGGGAAAAAGAGAAATTATTGGAGAGTGTTGCAGGGGTAGCATTGTCCTCTGTTTTGATCCAGGTCTCTGTCAGGGCCATGAGATTTAGCTTTGAATGACTAATAATAGAAGTAATAAAATCTGCTTTGTTTACTGCAGACTGGCAGTTCCAGAGACCAATAGAAAAAGAAAGTTGTGTATTAGTAGACATAGGCAAAGTGTGGAGGTTGTTAGGATTGCGCTGCCTATAGTGTGTGAAACGTGGTTTGCGAGTGGTAATGATAGTAGGGATCTGGAAACAATCGTTATAAAAATTGAAACAGAAGTGAAACAAGTAGTAGGAAAAAGAATGAATCAAAAGCGATACTTATACCCCTTGCCGGTGTCCCTGCCCGGTGGAGTCGAACGGTAGAGTCAAAGGTCTTTACACTCTTCGGTCGTCACACGAGGATGGCTTACCAGGAGGGCTGCCGCGGTATACTAACCTTTTTAATACCCTTCGGTCAAAATGGAAATTGAATTCAGCTGAACACACTTTACTGTTTATCACAACCAAGGTCTAAGCAAGCGCACAACACTGACAAGGTACGCCATACAGTACGAGACCAAACGCAATTTCAGCATGTCTCAACACAGTAAACAAACAAGCATTTCCTAGCAACGACAACTGCGCTAAACACAAATGAGACAAGAAATAATTACACTTACGATCTGCTTTTAACTTCCGCTGATTGACTGCTTCTCTCAAAGAGTATTTCTTTAAACTGTTTTGCTGGTGCTTGAACACACTTTACTGTTTATCACAACAAGGGGCTAAGCAAGCGCACAACACTGACAAGGTACGCGATACAGAACGAGACCAAACGCAAGAAAATTAGTGTAAAATTCTAACTGAAAGCGACACTGACACTGTTTTTTCATGTTTAATACTGTAAAGCTGCTTGGTTTAAGACTATCTATTGCATAAAGTACTATATAAATAAACGTGATGTGACTGGACTTTACTGGAGTACTGAACTGCAGAGCTCGTGCAAACATCCACATCGCATTCCTGCAGCCATATCACCCTGCAGCCCAAGACTGGTTGCCCACTGAAGCTAAGCAGGGTTGAGCCTGGTCAGTACCTGGATGTGAGACCTGTTGGGAAAACTAGGTTGCTGTTGGAAGATGTGTTAGTGAGGCCAGCGGGGGTGCTCACCCTGTGGTCTGTGTAGGTCCTAACGCCCCAGTATAGTGACAAGGACACTATACTGTAAAAAGCACCATCCATCGAATGAGACGTTAAACCAAGGTCCTGTCTCTCTGTGGTCACTAAAACCCGGATGTCTTTGAAAAAGAGTAGTTGTGTAACCCCGCATCCTGGCCAAACCCGCCCATTGGCCTCTGACCATCATGGCCTCCTAATTCATCCCCATATCTGCTGATTGGCTTCATCACTCTGTCTCCTCTCTCACCCCTAGTTGGTGTGTGGTGGCGTGTCTGGCGCAATAATGGCTGCCGTCCCTCATCATCCTTTGGATCTGCCACGGTGGGGTTAGGAGATTCCCCCCTTCTAGTTAAAGCGCTTTTGAGTGCCCAGAAAAGCGCTATATAAATGTAAGGTATTATTATTATTATCGCTGTAATCAGATGCGTTTTTAACTGCTGCTTTCACACCGCTGTCTTTCATGTTTATTTTGTTATTGAGAGGAAAGCGCGCAGCAATTATGTTCACATAATCATCCAAATGTCCCTCAGCAGCTTCAGGTTCGGTTCTGCTCTGTTTGCTCTGAAGCGCTGTCGTCTTCTCTTGAACTGCATCAGGAGAGTTTTTTACATCAGGACAGTGAATTACAGTATTGCGCTACAGCGCCACACTGGTCAAACCGCATTATCGCAGGGTCTTAGATTAGGTCATATGAGATCAAACGAATACACGACAACAAAAATATTTGTCGACAATTTTTTTTTTTTTGTCGACGTTGATAATGTCGACTAATCGTTTCAGCCCTATTCACTGCACAATTAATCTATTTTTTTACATTGTGTCTGCACTTTTGTTATAATAATAAGATTTGCGAGTGTGCAGTACTCAGCCCTGGAGAAAAACTCTGGTGTTTTGAGCATTGAGTTGATTGTAACTTAAACGCTTCTAGGAAAGATTATCTTCCTGGCCAAGAAAGAACAGCTTTCCTACTTTATACAGTACTAGCAGTAACTTGGCATGTAGCAATATCAACCTTCAGGGACTTATAATTGTGAGCAACACACGCAGACAATCGCTTGTTCAACATCAATTAACCACAACCTAATGAGAGTAATCAGAGAATCAAAATCACCTTAAAAAGGCGCCCAAACTTAGACGCAAATCTAAATAGTTGGAAACGATTACTTGCATTGGCTTTGCTGAGCAAGAGTCCAGATGCGGTAGACACGGAGGTTCTTGATGAGTTTATTAGGAGTGAGCTGGAAGCTTTCATCGGGTTCCTCTGAAGAATGGAGAGTCCACAGCGAATCGAAAAAGTTACTTGAAGATAAAACTGCCTGAAGGTCAGACTCGAAAGGTGTTAGTCTTGTAGAGGGTCTGTCTCAAGAGATTTGAGCAATGATTGGTTTGGGTTAGAGACTTTTAATTCTCTTCCAGTCACACCCATCTTTGGTGCCATAGCCAATACAAGGCATGAATTTTGAGCAGGAGAAATTCTTTCTCCATTTATGGCCCATTTGCATGTTTATTGCTGGTCTGGAGAATTGGTACAGTTTTACACAAAGTATGATAAAAAAAAAACAGTATGATGCGTTTCATCATCACGTAGTGTACACCATTGTTTAGGCAATAAAGAGCAGATCGTTTCGATACCAAGAAAGAAATGGCTAGAAGATATACATTCACAGATACATTCATACACTGGGACATAAACATTTAGAGTTTAACGAATACCAATACAGAATTGCAACTGGGCTAATATACTAGGGGACCATACATACAACACATGCATATACATTTATAACAGCTTAATCATGTCCTAAATAAAATTGTCTTTATGTGTGTAGTGAATTTTGCTTTCGCCAACCTGGGGAGGCAAAATAGTGTAGTGATGGGTACTCGCGTCACCAATGACGTTATGATATTTGGATCACGCGTCAATTAAGGTGTGGTTATGAGTACCTCACATAAGAATAATTGGTGGGATCTCTAACTTGTAGAACCTCTTTCTGTATTATCAACACAAGGAAGATACAAGTGTAATAAAGTAGATTTTATTAACAAAAGATTAGAGAAGAGAGTGATCAACAACTACTAAATGAATACCATAAATGAAATAGGAAGAAAGTGCATATGATGCATAAAATGCAAGTGATTATGTTGGGTGTTGCAATGTCAGAGCTACGTTATCTGGAAAGATAAACTGTTGGTACTCTGAAAGAAATAAGGTAAAGAACCCTATTATGCATCAAACAAATACGGGAAAGATTATTTATCAACTGCAATCAGCTATATAATATCTAATGTAAATTAGAAAATCATATACTGATAATATACAACAATGCCAAGGTCTCTGAAAGAGGTTTGGATAAGTGATAGTTACATTCTCTGTGGTCGAATGAGCAGTTCGGTGGCGGTGACTTCATCTACTGGTTGTGCTGGTGACAATGCAGTGGGTAAAGGAGCAGGAATCCATTTTGACAGCCTTGAACACGAAGCACTGGAGGATGCTGATCTCCTGGAGCACCAAAGGGTCCTAGAATCTGGAACACACAGATGTGGCCCTGGAGTAGAGGCCTGCATTCCCGCGGGAAATGCGGGACCCGACCGGATTTTTTGCGACGCATGATTAAATTCCTGAATAAAACGCTGTAGCGGTCGGTAACTCTGGTGTAATTTGAACGGGAGCGGGCGGTCTAACAATATCCCGTTCCCGACGTCCATTTAAAACAGCATATCTGCGCTTTATTCTTATTGACCACCGGTACAGCTTGTGCTCAGGACTGTTATGCACGTGCTGCACGCAAGCTTTAAACGTCACGCGTTTTATTTGCATGGTCTGTGCGCAGCATGTGCATATGCTCAGAGCAGGCTGTGCCTGTGGTAAATGTACAGCCCTCAGACAGAACAGGCAGGTTGTCGATGAGTGACAGAGCATAATAAGGATGGAGCAAAGTGTGGATGAGCTGTCCTTGAAGGACGTTCAACTGTTTTGTTTATATTTTGCTTGGCCTATAATTTTAAATGAAAGATGTCCCATTTATTTATTTTTCTCTGCAACACTTTTCCTACTGTTAACAGAAAAATGTCAAACGAATTTAGTATTTTGACAAGACGAATAAAAATAGCTAATAGGCTATTTTTGTACAAACTACATTTCGATTATTTTTTCTCTCTGCGACACTTTTTCCCTATTGTGTTGTCAATGTTAAACGAATTTTATCCTGACAAGATGAATAAAAATAAGAAATACAATTTTTGTACAACATTTTTATTGTCTCTGACACTTTTTTCCCTACTTTGTTGCATAAAATATAAAAAAAATTTGTGTCTTAAGATAATTCATATAAAATCAAGTCAAAGTCAATAAATTCAAGACACTTGACAAGACAAATAAAATAACATACAATTTTGTGAAGACTACACTTTTACAGGTGCATCGCATATGAGAAGTTGTGGAGGAAAGTTCATTTCACGTATCAACTCAAGTGGGTGAAAACGTGTGTATTAATAAATTCCAATGCACACAGACTGAGTATGTAGTCGTTGGTTCTTTCATTGTGTGGATTTGGCTCAAATTTAAACAAAAACCCAAACCAATTCACCATCTCAACAATTCTAATAATGGTGACATTCCAATCAGCTAATCACTCAAAACACCTCAAAGGTTGCCTGAGCCTTCACAATGTCTCTCAGTTGGGTTCCTAGGCGACACATCATGGAAAGACTGCTGATCTGACAGTTGTCCAGAAGACAATCACCCTTCACAAGGAGGGTAAGCCACAAACATTCCATTCCAAAGAAGCAGCGTGTTCACAGAGTGCTGTATCCAAGCCTGTTAACAGAAAGTTGAGTGGAAGGAAAAAAGTGTGGAAGAAAAAGATGCACAACCAACCGAGAGAAACGCAGCCTCATGAGGATTGTCAAGCAAACTCGATTCAATAATTTGAGTGAACTTCACAAGGAATGGACTTAGGCTGGGGTCAAGGCATCAAGAGCCGCTACACACAGACGTGTCAAGGAATTTGGGTACAGTTGTCGTATTCCTTTTGTTAAGTCACTCCTGAACCACAGAAAACGTCAGATGCATCTTACCTGGGCTAAGGAGAAGAGCTGTACTGTTGCCCAGTGGTCCAAAGTCCTTTTTTCAGATGAGAGCAAGTTTTGTATTGCATTTGGAAACCAAGGTCCTAGAGTCTGGAGGAAGGGTGGATTAGCTCATAGCCCAAGTTGCTTGAAGTCTAATGTTAAGTTTCCACAGTCTGTGATGATTTGGGTTGCAATGTCATCTGCTGGTGTTGGTCCATTTTGTTTTTTGAAACCAACGTCACTGCACCTGTTTAGCAAGAAATTTTAGAGCACTTCATGCTTCCTTCTGCTGACCAGCGTTTTGAAGATTCTGAGTCATTTTCCAGCAGGATTTGGCATCTGCCCACACTGCCAAAAGCACCAAAGTTGGTTAAATGACCATGGTGTTGTTGTGCTTGACTGGCCAGCAAACTTACCAGATCTTAACCCCATATAGAATCTATGGGGTATTGTCAAGAGGAAATGAGAAACAAGAGACCAAAAATGCAGATGAGCTGAAGGCCACTGTCAAAGAAACCTGGCTTCCATACCACCTCAGCAGTGCCACTAACTGATCACCTCCATGCCACGCTGAATGGAGGCAGTAATTAAAGCAAAATGAGCCCCTACCAAGTATTGAGTACATGTACAGTAAATGAACCTACTTTCCAGAAGGCCAACAATTCACTAAAAATGGTTTTTTTTTATTGGTCTTATGAAGTAATCTAATTTGTTGAGATCGTGAATTGGTGGGTTTTTTGTTTACATGTGAGCCAAAATCACAGAAAAAAAAAAACAATTAAAAGAACCAAAGACTTTAAACTACTTCAGTCTGTGTGCATTGATTTTATTTAATACACGAGTTTCACAATTTTAGTTTAATTACTGAAATAAATGAACTTTTTCCACGACATTCTAATTTATATTGGAGATGCACCTGTATTTGTCAAACCCGTCTTCTCTTTCATACGGAAATTATGTGAAGATTCTGGAACGAGATCTAAAATTTTAGCGAGAACGGTCAGTCGGGAAGAAAACTATTCTCAAAAGCGGACAGCTGGTGAACCAGATTGACTTGTATAGCGGTAGCGGGGGGGTCTATAGTTCAAAATAGAACCGTGTGGAGCGGACTAAACAACAGTCGCCGCGCAGACCTCTTCACTGAGTAGGTGCAGAATGGCCTTGCCCTGGAACACGCAGGCAAAGGTAACTTGTAGTGAAGGTTTGCTCGCCGGAGCTTAACCTTGTTGCAGATGTCTGTGTGTCTTCTGCCTCTCTGGGCTAGACTCAGAACGGTCACAGGCCAAAACCTTAGGAATCAGTCTGTGGTGGTAAGTGGCAAAAACTGCATTTTTTACCCATGAGAAGGTCCCTGGTCCTTCTCGGGCTTTGTACCAAGGTCGTCGTCTTGCCCTCTGGCGTTGGACAGTTTTGCTTAGTTAGTCCACCAAGATTCAATCAAAATGTAGCAAACCTTTGTCCACTACTGTGGTCAGAGAGTGGCCCTGCCATAAACTGGGCCCTGGAATGTGCTGTCCACTACATGTATGTGTGTGTGTGTGTGTTGTGTATTGTAAGTGTGGAGGCATTTGGTGCCTGGTGCTGAGTGTGAACGACTTCTCATTGGAATGTGTTTGAAGTCAGATGGGGAGCCCGACGTGGTTTCTGTCTAGTATCTTCTGGATGGTGGGGTAAACCTTTGGAAGTTTAGAGCACCCATTTACATGTAGGCTGTGTAATTTATATGCAAATGTCAAAAGGCTAAAAGGGTCTCTAAGACATTAAGCTCAAACGATCATCAGTGATCCTATGCAGACGCGGCACGTCATTGTGTTCAAGAAATCAACAAATATGTCTGTGATTTGCTATGTTGCACAATGGTGCGAAAATGCGTTGCAAATAGAAACCTTTGATGCTGTCCAGAACGCAAACACAAATGCACACTGGATTTTTTTCCAAATCTGTTTCGCCAATATGATATTGGGCGTATCCTTGTCACATCCTTGCAGTATTCCCCTATAAAGTATGGTGTAATCTTAAATGTGCATCAACAGGCTGCTGCTGCTAACAAGCGTCTGAAAGATGCTCTACAGAAGAGGAGTGAAGTTGCAGAGAAACGCAAAGAAGTCCAGAACCGTGGAGCAGAGGGTGTCAGCAGTAGAATCAAGGTACCTTACTTGGAAAAAGTTTGGTTTGTTGTCCTGCTTATTTGTCATTTATTTTCTGATTTGTTTATTTATTTATTTATTAATTAATTGGTTTACCAGCTAAGGATGCATAGTATATTGATACCATATTGGTTATTGGTTTGATATTATATTTTTTAATTTTAATTAGATGTATTTGATTACATGTAATCTTACAGCAAATCTCAAAATGGATATCCTTTAATTGAAACATTTAAAATATTTAGATTTGTTGTCTGTTTTACGTTGATTTACATTTCATTCATTTAGCAAATGCTTGTATCCAAAGCAACTTACAAATGAGGAACATAAGCAATTTGTGTCAGAGCCAACAGTTCATAGTATAGAATGCCAGAATAGCAGATGTATGCAAATGCAGAAAAGTAAGTTTTTGTATTTATTTATATTTTAAGATAAAACTATAGAATTAATCGGTTATCTGCCATAAAAGATTGAGCTAAGTCCCCCCCCACTTATTTATAACAGATCTGCTTTTTCATAGGTTTAAATAAAAACCCAAAACCAGTCCTTTAATGGTAAAAAATTAACTTGATTTTCAAAAGTGAATAAATTTGTGACAAATGAATGCAACATTTTTGACAAGCCTAACATGTCATAGCGTCTTAAGTGACTTCAACATGCTGTCTGTCAGAGACCTTAACACATGCGAGTATAAATTTGTTCTTCACTCGCTGAAATTGACCTATCGGTAAGCCCCTCCCCTCGAACGCAGATGAGCCAATGGCAGTCGAATATCAGTTGCACGGGGAGCGGAACTCTCTCTGACATCTTTAGCTTTCAGCGCCATAGAGAAACATTGGAAGATCCGAAGCTCGCATCGGTTTGATAGTGTTTATGCTTCAAAAATGGAAAAACGATGTGCCTAGGGTACTTGTAACACTAATTCCAGTTATGCTGAGAGGATAGGCAATGAAATTTATTTTATTCCATTTCCTAAATCCAACAAACCGAGCAAAATGTCCCCAAGTATTCAACCCCAATCACAATGAAGACAAAAACTTTCATTTTCTGGTTGTCATACTCTCATTAAGTTATACTTTTCATCTGCTCAAGCAGAACGTTAATGTCATCTTGTGCTTCAGCAAGGTATCTCTGGCTAAAACTAGCTAACGGTGAAGTTAGTGAGTCCATGCTAACTTACAAACCTAAATAGCGAACTGTTCTCACGTCATATAAGTCACTGTGCAGTGAAAGTCAAAAACACACAAACGAAGGTCTGTATTAGGCCCTGTCCACACGAACGCGGTTATTTTTAAAACTTTTTCTACACGGTTAGGCCGTTCGTCCACATGCAAACGCAGCACCAGTTCACTGAAACCGAACATTTTTGAAAACGCCTGCCAGGGTGAAGATTTTCAAAAACTCCGGTTGCAGTGTTACCGTGTAGAAAACGAGTTTTTGGCTTGTGACATCGGCGACTGCGCTGTTATCTCCGCCTACTGGAGACTTTTTCAGGCTTCTGATTGGCCAACATGGCTTTACGGTTGAGATTATTTCACCACCTCTTGGTGTGGCATGCTCTTGACAGTGCTTCATAGCATGCGTTTGCGTTTTCATGTGGAAGGAGATTTTTTTAAAAACAGAAGGAAAAACTTGTTTATAAAAATACCCGTGTATGTATGGACATGGCCTTAGAGTGCCTCTCCATATTATTCTGGTTAAATGTAAATTAATTTAATCTTACTCTGCGGTATATGAACGGTGTTGATCCTGCATGTTGTCAGGCGATCGTGACTACTTAAACATAATTCTCCCGTTTGCATGTGATCTCATTTTACTCATTATTTTAAAATCTTTTATATATCCCTCCATGGCATATTTAAGTCCCACTTGAAGGTCCGTCTGTGTCCCAAATTTATCAAACGCCTCGGAAGAAGATTTTCACTGACAGCTGTCATTTTAAGACAATGAGCAACTCCATTTGTCTATCCGAGTGAGCAACAGTAACTAAGGGGGGCGGGGCTTAGCAATAGGTCAATTGAATAGTAATGTCAGGGACTGAGTAAAATACTTTGAACAGCAAGCTAAAGAACGCCAATCCAATTGGAAAACTTTACCGTGTTAGTGAACATCTTTCAACGTATTGGTTCCTGATGGAAACAGAAAGTTGTACATTATATTTTGACAGATTTTTTTTTTTATGCAGAAACTACTCATTCTGATTCAGACATTGCTGGTGTAATTTTGGCAGTAAATGAACTGTTAAATGAGTGATGTTGATATGTCCATGTAGTCCAATTTGACTCTCATATGCTTGTGATATATATTACTGTACTTGAAAGGTGATTTTTGTAGTTTGATCTTCAGTTGTTTTATGATTAAGGCAAGTATTGAAGTTTGATAAAATGTTTAATTTTTCCAATAAAAGATGATAAAATTTTACACAAGTTGTTACATTTAATTGCCCCATAGTAGATTTGGAGTCGAATACAAGTAAATCCCTGCTGCAAGCTCTTATACAGGGTTCTTGTTTATACTTGAGAATTGCTGATAATTGCTGATCTTGACTTTTGACCTTTTAGTTTGTGATGTTATTGTCAGCTCAACTCAGGTAATTATGGTAGTTGTGATGTGATTTAGATTTCATTGTACCTTAATTATACCCTCTAATTTTTGCTTGTGCTCAACAAAACATTTCTAGTAGGCAGTTTACCTGGTGGGGAAAAAATCATGGCACCATTTTTAAAGAGCTTTCTATGTTGAGAGCAAGTTCATGTTGTGAACTTGAGAAAACAAGACAAAAATATAAATGTAGATGCATTTGCATCTTGGAATAAATGTTGCAATTGTTGTCACTTTGATTGGTTAAGAATTGGTTGCTGAATGAAGTAGAAGTGCTTGTGAGCACAGAAGAGGCCCGCCGGCATCTACAGGACCTGCTGGAGGACAGGAAGATGCTAGCAGAGGAGATTTCTCAGCTTCGGCAGCAGATGGAGGCAGGAGAGAGACCTGTAGCCAAAGTTCGGGTAAGGTTGGCACACGTTTAATATGGAATACTAGCAAACTGCTTACTGCATTTGTGTGATTGTGTCACAGTGCCTGTAAGGCAGACCCATAAGACAAAACCCACAAGATCTTCAGAACAAAACTGAAGTACTTCACATGACTGGCCGTTTTAATCCAATGGCAGTTTTTATCCATTCTTGTCTGTCAAGCACACCTATTTGAGGAGGGGATACTAATAAAATGACAACAATATATAATATTGTCTCTTAGAAATGCACATTTGACGGTACTGAGTTTGAGTTGAGATGAAGATCATTAATGACAGTTACAGTTAGTGTTAGTAGTACTACAGTAAATCCATAGTGGCAATGTTTGGATTGACAATCTTTCTAATTGGATCGTTCACAACACTGTTTTTCCTTTTTGCATCTGGTTTTAAATTAGTATAAATCACATACATCTGTGGATTGTATTGAGCGCTTCTCATTGGATCTCGTAACGCTGTTTATGGTGTAGTGTGATGGTCTGCATGCAAGCACACCTGCTCCAAGATTGTGTTGCTCTGTCTGTTTGGCTGAGATGATAAATGCAACCACATAAGGACACAGAGCCCTGCTTAAATTAAACCACTCAATTTATATGGAGTACTACATGATGTTTTAATGCATTTCCCAATGTTTGGATGTACAAAAAAAAAATGAGAGCATATTAAAACAGATGAACAGAAGTCTTATGGGTTTGAAACGACATAATGTTGAATAAATTAGTTAATACTCAAACTGTCTATTATTCTCTTTGACAGCCTTTTCTTCCTTTTAGTTATACTGACCTTTTTGTTGGCCCAGATTGAATTCCTTAGTCACTAATCAATGGCAATTTAATGCATTTGAATTGTATTTTTGGTGTTTTCTTTCTCAGCGTCGTACACTGACAATTGCAGAGTTGGAAGGCCAGGGTGAGCTGGAGGCCTCTATCAGCAAGCAAGTGGAGAGTCTAGAGACAGAGATGGGGCTCAGGTCAGTCATACTACAACTGAACCACAGTGAATGAATCACACCACTTTTAGACTAAATCTACATGAAGTGATGACAATGAATGCAAATGGGGGCTGTCAAGCCCCGGAAAGGACAAACAAAAAGTACATAAGTCTATACTTCAATTTTTGTCTGTTCCTCTTGTAAGCTATAGTGAACGGCTTCAGAAGACTTGGAATATATGCAAACATTTGACATTCAATGTGAAAGGTCGCTGACATCAGTAATTTCATTGCAATATTTTGACTTTTTTTTTTCCACAGATGAAAAGACTAATTAAAAACTATGGCAAAAAAAATCTATTATACTTTGTCAACAAACAAAAACAATACAAAAATGTTAGGGTGAGAGTATTTATGAAGACATCCAATCAGAACTGATGTCCTGCATTGTAGGGAGGTTAGATGTGCACATTTGAATTGTAACGTACTGATTGACCTGGGGGTATAATTTTGCATACATTTGCTGCGTGTCTCCTTAAACAAAACAAAAAATCTGAAGAAAGAGTGTGAAAAAGTGTGATTATGCGAAAGAACTGAATTTGGCATAGTTTTCTGAGTGCACACAGAAAGCAACCTCTCGGATAGCGTAAGAGTACTGAATTGAGTTCTTTAGTGTCTCATTGCACTTGAATGGACAAATACACAGACCATGTCTGTTTTGGCGAGTATTCACATAAACACAGTCGGTTGTGTCTTAAGTGAATGTAAACACAGCTGGGGAAATATTGTATTAATCTAAATTGAATTTCTACAAATAAATAAATTTCTGCTTGAAATAATGAAGAACGTTGTATGCAAGTTGTTATAATGAACACATACTGTATAACCACTGATCTTTTATTGAAAAGAAGACCATGTTGTTATTTATTTGTCGTGTTTTTTTTATTTTTTATTTTAAGTAAGATATGTTTGCATGTTCAAACCTCTCATATCATTCATAGTACAGGAGCATATGAGTTTGGAAATATTAGGGAAATGCTTAATGCATTTCAATTTAACTAAACCCATTAGATTTTTGATATACTAAATCTACTGTAGATTTAGTCAACTAAAGTCTTATATTTAGCTGTCTAAAACTAGACTAAAACTAAAATAATTCGGATGACTAAAAAAAATGACTAAAACTAAATGGCATTTTAACCAGAAGTAAAAAAAATTATTAAATCAAAATTAGTAACACTTTAGTTTTGGGACCAATTCTCACTATTATGTATATTATAGTATGCATGTTGCTAGCATATTGGCTGTTTATTGATATTTATAAAGCACAGGTTAATACCTTATTCTGCTTGACCATATTTTATGATCCTTAACCCTACCCAATTATAATTTAAAACTACCTGACTACTACTAAGAGCCAGTTTATAGTTTTAGGCAAAAGTCCGGTTAATGTTTATTCAGATGAGAATGGCCCCAACTAACTGTGACTCAGTTTGGGTCACAAATTAACACTGTATAGGATTTAGTTAGTGGTCACCCGATGTGTATTTTTTTTTTTTTTGGTGGCCGATGGCCAAAGTTGACATAGGCTTGTATGTAATCACACTGTTTATTTCAAAGATGGTAAGTAACATGCATAACAATTTTGTAATGTAATTTATATTTATTTTAAATTATTTACTAAAATAGAAAATATTGAGCTTGATTAAAAAATAAAACTGTAAAATAGATTCATACTTTACATTGCAACTTTTTGATTCTGTAATCATATTACAGTATTGTTCTCAAATCTAAAAATTGTTGAAAAACACCAGGTAAACAATCCAACAATACACTCTAATCTGGTAAATCTGTGTGCACTGGAAATCATTTTCTCAAAGACCAGGTAAGATTAATTTTATGTACAGGACACAGTAAATACAACATGAATATGACACAGTGATAAACTGGTTATAGCCATAGTCTGAAATCAAGGATTTAAAGTTGATCGCATCCAGGAACAGTCAAACTCGCAGGTCTGCATCCAATTCACACGGCTACTCCTGAAGAAAACATCTATTAACCTCCTAATGTGAATTATATTAAGGTTGTATTTGTTTAAAAAATAAAATATAGACAGTTTGCAATACAAATGTTGCCTTGCAACAAGACGACATGTTGCCGTCATAATGGATTATAATAAGTGATAACAGTATTATGTCTTATGAGGCAGCAACAGAAAGGTAGGAAGCTGCATGCGTGGCTTTATTCCGTGCTGCTGTCTTCACCGGTCTCAAAACTCAGAGAAATTGAAATTCAATTTGAATAGGATTTCAAACCACTTATGAATATTGCTCGAAACGGATTTTGGAAAGCTACTTTAACTAAATAGATGTTGTTTTAATCGGATTTGCACAAAAATCGGATTTGGGCTGACAGTCTGAACAAGGCTTTTGACATAACATTGTGTATATCCATTCAAGTGTGATGAGACACCAAAGAACTCAATTCAGTACTAGTACGCTGCTAAATTAAAATGCATATCTGCAGAAAAAATATCTTTTGTTTTTTAGCATGTTAATTTAAAAAAAATCTTGTGTAATTTTAACTTGTATTTTTGTTTTTGCTTGATTATGTAACTCTTGTATTATCCCAATTCAGTTTTTGCCATGAAGATAGCCTTAGATTCTGACATGGCAGTTAAAATTACTCTACTACTCATATCTGATGAATACTGCAGTATATAAAGTATTGTGTTCAGTCTAGCAATGCAGAAAAAAACGCCCACAGCAATGCCCGGGGTTAAACTGCAAAATATAAAATAATAATTGTTTGTGCAAATAAACATGCCCTCACACGATGGTCAACACGATATTTGACAGGCTTGAAAAAAAAATTTTTGTTTGTTTTTTTTACACATTTCAAAGCGCTTCATTTAAAAGGGTTTTGTAGACTTTTGTTATCAAACTAAATAAAACACAAACATTTCTCTAACTCGTTCAGAGGCTCATAATAGCTGATCTGCAACAGAAGTCCTGGATGCGGAGAAATGATTGGGACATAGCAGCGCTGGATTCTATCCAACCATCTTAGAGGCCAACGCTCTGAGATTCTATCATGGCTTGAGTAAGGCAAAACTGTAACATATAAGGATTATTATAGTATATTATTGTCTTCATAGACATAATCCAGCCTGGATGTTTTCAAGTTGAAACGAGTATACACTGGTTATTTAATTGTTTAAGCAGTTTTTTTTTTTCTTTCGGTTTAACACATACAAAATAACCTTCGTTATTCACCAAATAGCCATCAATAACTACTGTAACATCATACAACTTAAATAGATTACAATGTGACTACTTTTCAAATAGTCTAAAGAGGTTCCCACGAATTTTGTTGGAACGTGGGGGGGGTGAACCTTAATCTTTTTAGGGTTTGAACATTTTGAGAGACCCTTTTGGCATCAGTCTGATGCTCTTGAATTTCACAATTGAGAGATCATCCCATTTTCAGGACCAATTGAAAAGTAAAAAGTCCTTTGCATTGTCTTTGTACCTGGAACTTTCAACACCAGTGTGTTGCTGTGACCCATTTCATCAAACTGTGAAGATTAAAGATGGGCTTTATTGTAAAAATCTCATCCTTTAGACGTTCATTTTGCACCGCATTTGCATTCAATTGTCTCACATTTAAATTGTATCATCCACATGGGCCATTGGTGCTTGGACCCTGATCAGGGTTTCTGCAGGTCTTTAAATAGTCTTGAAAATTTAAATTTAGTTGTATCAAATTTAAGCCTGTAAACGGTTATTTGTTTGATGTCAGGATTTTCCCATGCGTATTAAAAAGTTACATTCATATCCTTACCTTAGCAACATCAATTAACCTGACTAGTTCATGGAATGCTCAACATATGTATTACAAATGACAAAGTGCTCATTCTGAAATCTTAATAAAGATTTATGCTTTGTATACAATTATTCCTTAATCCGCCTTGTACAGTTATTCACCGTTTATGTAATTGCGTTAGTGTTTTTATTGGTAGAGCAGGTTAACTTCAAATGTTTCAACAATGATTTCGTTAACCGCATGCATTTTGAAGCAGGTAATGATTTAAACATTGGTTAAATAATTCAACATATATACATAACATTTTACTCCTATGGAAACGGTAATGCTAAAACTGAGATAGATGTTGCTCAATCAGGAGATTAAAAAATATACACATCACTTACTCAGAGAGAATGCTGACTACATAAGATACGGACTTGAAAACATGAAGCTTTATTTCTAAGATGATGCATGGTAAGCTTTGAATTTCAATGCAACATACAGCAATATAGTAACAGAGGCTTGTATTGTATTATTCATTGTATATTCAAATCAATTTCAGATACTATCCCGCTTATGTTTGTTTGTTTGGTAATTTCCTTCATAATTACTACAAAAGAATATATTTTTTGGGTTTGCTCAGTTTTACCTGTGTCGGCAAATGCGCAGCAGACACACCCACCTTAACAATTTCAATATATCGCTTATTCTGTACGAAAAGACCATAAACATTGCAGATACATCTGAAGTAAAAATTAATTTACATACACATGGTTGGGTAATATGGCAAAAAAAAAAATCATATCTATGTATTTTTTGGCTGAATTGCGATATACGGTATTTTGTAGGTTTTTCTATTTGGATTACAAATAAATATATATATTTTCCTTATCGTGCCAAATGATGTCCAATGCCCCTTTTTATACAATTGTCTCTAGATAAGTCTCTGTGTGTCCCCCCCCAATATGGTCTGTGAATTCAGCTTAAAATACCCCACAGATCATTTTTATATTATTTTGAAAATGCCTATTTTGAGTGGAAGCAGAAGCACGCTGTTTTTCGTGCCTGTCTCTTTAAATGCAAATTAGCTGCTGCTCCCTGCCCCCTTTTCCAGATTAGTGCTGCGCCATTACAGCTCGTACCTGCTAAAAAAAATCTGTTTTGGTTTTGATTATCATGTTTATCGTGCTGAAATAATGCGTTTATAATAATGTGTGAGCAGCAATATACAGTAAATAAATCAATAAATCCACTGCGCTCTTGTCTCCTCCTCTTGCTGGGACTCCCAAAAAAGACCCCCCCCCCCCCCCCCCCCCCCTCACCCCCCCCCACCCCCACCCCCCCACCCCCGGGGGGGGGCCCGCCGCCCCCCACCCAACACCGAAGCCAAAAGATAAGAGTGAGTGGATGCATATCGCTGCGAGGCTTTATCACAGCCAAGAGATAAGGAAGCAGGAAGGAGGTCAACGTGTTTTACCTTCAAATCTATTGCGATCCATGTGTTCCTTAGACACCTGTACACCCGTGCCATGTACCTCTATCGGCGAATCAAAATGACTGCGCCGTGGGTGGAAACTTACAGAGTAAGGGGTGGTAATATTATAATGAGTTCCCTTTGCAACGTCACTAGGGGAGCGAAATCAGACGCGCTTGTTTTTTCAGACGCTTGCAGAAAAAGGCTTACCAAAACAAAGTTACTGGGTTAATCTTTTTCACGTTTCCTTGGTTGGTAGATACACCGGGGACCTGATTATAGCAATTAAAACCTGGAAAAGTCAGATTTTCATGATATGTCACATTTAAAGGAATGTAAAACAACAGAGTGAAAGTAACCATGTAATAATTGCTACAAAGAATCGAATCGATAGAATCATATTACATTCTACCATTACAATCTAAATATTATATATATACGCTGTGTGTGTGCGGTGTATATTATATATAGATTACAGTGGGGAAAAAAGGTATTTGTGCAGCACCCATTGTGGCAAGTTCTCCCACTTAAAAAGTCATGCAGCCTCAAATTAAGAAGAGGCCTGTATTTTCATCATCTGTATACCTCACCTGTAGAAACAACATGAGAAAAACCACTCACGAAGACCGTCACGATTCTGTAGGATGTTTTAAAGACTTAATTGTTAAATTTCCTCGTAAATACTTTTTTGTCACCTACAACAAGCAGGATTCTGGCGGCTTCTGCACTGGCTCGACCCCCGTCGTGTCAAGCGCGCTTCGTTCTGGCGGGGTTCTCACCACGACGCGCGTCCTCCCTCTGTCCTCCACTCGTTGCCCTGTACTTGCCGGCGCCGCTGGCATCTGTTTGCACTTGTTATCAGTATAAAAGACACCTGTCCAAAACCTCAAACAGTCACACTACAAACTCCACCACCCATGTCCAGCCCGGAGTGCATCTCCGGGTAGCAACCTACAGGCCCCCAGAAACAAAATGCTCCGGGGTTCTCTCTTGGACCCTGGCACCAGGCTGGAACGTACTGAATTTCGGCAATAATGGAGATTGCTGCTGGTGTGAGAAATCACTGTGGGAGCAACCTTATTAGACAAGGACAGAGTAGGTAGAGTGACGTCCTGCAGCGCCCGCAATCGATAGATACCCGGCGTGCGCTAGCGCGATAGCGATGTGTGGCTCCACGCAAGAGCCACCTCCGTGTGGTCAAAATGATCACAAGAATGTGAGCAAAATCCCCGAACTTACACGGGGGGACCTAGTGAATGACTTGTAGAGAGCTGGGACCAAAGTAACAAAGTCTACCATCAGTAACACACTGCGCCGCGAGGGACTCAAATCCTGCAGTGCCAGACGTGTCCCCCTGCTTAAGCCAGTTCATGTCCAGGCCCGTCTGAAGTTTGCTAGAGATCATTTGGATTATCCAGAAGAGGATTGGGAGAATGTCATATGTTCAGATGAAACCAAAATATAACTTTTTGGTAAAACTCAACTTGTCGTGTTTGGAGGAGAAAGAATGCTGAGTTGCATCCAAAGAGCACCATACCTACTGTGAAGCATGGGGGTGGAAACATCATGCTTTGGGGCTGTTTTTCTGCAAAGTGACCAGGACGACTGATCCGTGTAAACAAAGAATGAATGGGGCCATGTATCGTGATATTTGAGTGAAAACCTCCTTCATCAGCAAGGGCATTGAAGATGAAATTTGGCTGGGTCTTTCAGCATGACAATGCTCCCAAACACACCGCCCGGGCAACGAAGGATTGGCTTCGTAAGAAGCATTTCAAGGTGCTGGAGTGGCCTATCCAGTCTCCAGATCTCAACCCCATAGTAAATCTTTGGAGGGAGTTGAAAATCCGTGTTGCCCAGCGACAGCCCCAAAACATTACTGCTCTAGAGGAGATCTGCATGGAGGAATGGGCCAAAATACCAGCAACAGTGTGTGAAAACCTTGTGAAGACTTACAGAAAACGTTTGACCTCTGTCATTGCCATTAAAGGGTATATAACAAAGTATTGAGTTGAAATTTTGTTATTGACCAAATACTTATTTTCCACCATAATTTGCAAATAAATTCTTTAAAAATCCTACAATGTGATTTTCTGGATTTTTTTTCTCATTTTGTCTCATAGTTGAGGTATACCTATGATGAAAATTACAGGCCTCTCTCATCTTTTTAAGTGGGAGAACTTGCACAATTGGTGGCTGACTAAATACTTTTTTTCCCCACTGTATATATATACACACACAGGTGCATCTCAATCAATTAGAATGTCGTGGAAAAGTTCATTTATTTCAGTAATTCAACTCAAATTGTGAAACTCGTGTATTAAATAAATTCAATGCACACAGACTGAAGTAGTTTAAGTCTTTGGTTCTTTTAATTGTGATGATTTTGGCTCACATTTAACAAAAACCCACCAATTCACTATGCTGTCGGATACTGGACACAGATTGCTACTCAACCTTTGAAGTGCAGCTTTTCTCACTGGATCAGGCAAACTCGTTGGTAGTAGCAGTAGTGTACCGTCCTCCGAAAACAAACAAAGACTTCCTAAATGAGTTTTCTGACTTCATAGGTGTGATAACTCCCAAATATGAGAGACTTTTAATTTTTGGTGATTTTAACATTCATGTATGTTGTGATACCTCCGCACTAGCCAAAGACTTTGCAAATCTTATGGAAGCCTGTGACTTTGTTCAATGAGTAAATGAGCCAACTCATGTACATGGCCATATACTTGATCTGGTTTTATCTCATGGTTTCCCTATCTCAGATGTTCAAATTGGTGATCTTAGTTTCTCAGATCATAGACCAGTTGTTTTTAGTGTTGATCTTTCATGTCATATCACTACACCTGTTAGACCTGTAAAATGGTCACGTGTAGGTTTATCCTGTCCGGCCTGTGCTGAAGCCTTTTCTGCTGCATTTTTTGAAGCTGGTCAGATGTTTCCTATTGGACATCTAGCAAATACAGTAGACATTGATAAACTACTCAATGTATTTAATTCTCTGTGTACCAACGTGCTTGATACTGTTGCCCCTCTGAGACATAAACATCAGAAAAATACATTTGAGCCAGGGCTGAACAGTAACACTAGACAAGCTTGCAGAAGAGCAGAGCGCAGATGGAAAAAGGATAAGCTGCAGGTGTCCTATGAAATACTACGGGAGTCTTTAATATCATATCAGAAAGCTTTCAAGGCTGCTAAGTCTTGCTATTTCTCTGAGATAATTGCTAAAAATTCTAATAATCCTAGGATCTTGTTTAATATTTTAAATTCTGTTTTTAACCCTGTAGGAAACAATTATCTCACTGAAGCTTCCTCTCTGTGTGAAAAATTTCTGAGTTTTTTTTTATTGACAAAATAGTAGTTATTAGACGGTCTATATTACCCTCATCTGTTGATCCAGCCGATCCTGTTATGGCCACCAGGTTTTTAAACTCTTTTGAGCCAATTACCATGTCTTGTCTAACAGACATAGTCAACAATTTGAACCCTACTACCTCTTCTCTTGACATTGTTCCTTACTCATTTTTTTTAATGTGAAAAGTCTGGAATACCTCTAGATCTCCTACTTTTAAGTTTGATCAACACATAAACAGTAGTTAAGTCAGGCTTTTTTCATCTGAAACTTCTGTCTAGAGTAAAGCCGTTTCTGTCCCCCAAAGATCTTGAGAGAGTCACACATGCTTTCGTTTTATCTCGATTGGACTACTGTAATTCTTTGTATGCTGGAATTTCCCAGTCCTCTATTACAAGGCTTCAAATGGTGCAAAACGCTGCAGCCAGATTTCTAACGGGAGTCCGCAAACACCAACATATTACTCCTAATTTAATGTCTCTAAATTGGTTGCCGGTTCGTCATAGTCGATTTTAAAATATTGATGTTTGTCTTTAAAGGGGTCATATGATGCAATTAAAAATTTTCCTTTCTCTTTGGAGTTACAAGCTGATTGTGCATAGGATAGTCCCTGAAGTTGTAAAGAACTTCAAGTCTCAAAACCAAAGAGATATTCCTTACCAAGGTTAAGACTCTGCCACGCCCCCCCTAAAAACGGCTCGTTCCAACACGCCCCCACATATCTACCTCACTATGTGGAAATATTTGCATAATGCTGCCCAAACGTCCACGCAAAGAAAGAGCTGGTCTTCAGTAACCGTCATGTTATGTTGAGCAGCCGTCAAGTATACTCTGTGTGTTTCAGTGCGATAGCAAAAGCACTTTATTTGGCCTTCTGCAAGTAGATGCATTTAGGAATCTTTAAGATTTTCTTACAACAGAACAGCAATGCATTTTTATGACGACCGTTTTCATGAACCTAGGAGAGGAGGTAATTCTGACTTTTGCTATGACAATCTGGCGTTTCTGAATCAGCTACTGTTTTGTTATGAGTTTAAGTATTTGCTACGTGTGTCCTTTGTCAAGAATCGCTGACTTTGTTCATCGTGGGTGTGTGTGTGTGTTTGTGTGGTGTGTGTGTTTGTGTGTGTGTGGTGAGGAGAGAGAGAGAGAGAGGCACTAGAGCGCGAAGAGAGCTCCACATCAAATGGCTTCGCTGTTATACACCATGGCTTGTGTACTGCAAACACCTTCATCACTGTGCTGTCACGCGCTTGCGGTGTTCGGCCAATCAAAATGCACTGTGTCAGCTGGCCAATCAGAGCAGTCTGTGCTTGTCGGAAGGAGGGACTTTTTAGAAAACTAAGCGTTTGAGCGAGGCGGGCATAGAGGACCTACAATAATGTACAGTATTTAAAAAAATAATGTGTTTTTTGATAATTTAAAGCATGTCAACATATTCTGTTATAGCAAATACACAAAATAATGATCTTTAACAAAAGCATCATATGACCCCTTTAAATCCTTAATGTGCGTTGCACCCTCGCGTACCTGTATGAACTTTTAAATCTGAACACAAGAGTCAGGTGTCTGCGGTTCGCAAACAATTACTCTCTAGCTCAGCCTCGAACATGACTGAAGTCAAGAGGGGATCGTGCATTTGCCGTTGTTGGACCTAGGTACTCTGGAACAGTCTTCCTCTTTATCTGAGATCCCTGTCCTCTGTACATGAGTTTAAATCAAAGTTAAAGTCTTATCTTCTGGCCCGAGCTTTTTAGCAATTCTTAATTATGTTCTATTTATTTTTATGTATTATTGCTTGTAAAAATTTTCGCGCGTTTTTCTTTCCTCTTCTTTATCTGGATCGTAATTTTATACTTCTGTAAAGCACTGTGGTTTAACTCCTGGTTTGTGTTTATTTGTGCTATATAATAAATGATGAAGCGTCAACAAATTATAATATTTCATAAGACCAATAAAAAAAACATTTTGAGTGAATTGTTGGCCTTCTGGAAAGTATGTTCATTTACTGTACATGGTACTCAATACTTGGTTGGGGCTCCTTTCGCATGAATTACTGCATCAATTCGGCGGGCATGGATGTGATCAGTTTGTGGCACTGTTGAGGTGGTATGGAAGCCAAGGTTTCTTTGACAGGGGCCTTCAGCTCATCTGCATTTTTTTGCATCTTCAAAAAGCTGGTCAGCAGAAGGGAGCATTAAGTGCTCCAAAATTTCTTGGTAAATCGGGGGCAGTGACGTTGGTTTTCAAAAAACACAATAGACCAACACCAGCGATGACATTGCTCTCCAAATCATCACAGACTGTGGAAACTTAACACTGGACTTCAAGCAACTTGGGCTATGTGCTTCTCCACCCTTCCTCCAGACTCTATGACTCTTGGTTTCCAAATGAAATGTAAAACTTGCTCTCATCTGAAAAGAGGACTTTTTGGACCACTGGGCAACAGTCCAGTTCTTCGTCTCCTTAGCCCAGGTAAGACGCCTCAGACGTTGTCTGTGGTTCAGGAGTGGCTTAACAAGAGCCATACAAACTGTAGCCAAATTTCTTGACACGTCTGTGTGTGGTGGCTTTTTGATGCCTTGACCCCAGCCTCAGTCCCTTCCTTGTGAAGTTCACTCAAATTATTCAATCGATTTTGCTTGACAATCCTCATAAGCTGCGGTTATTTGTTGGTTGTGCATCTTTTACTTTTCCAGATGTAGTTTTTGATAAAAATCTGATTTTCTCACGTTACTGCTCAAAATTATGCATTTTTATGAAACCTCACCTATATTCAAGTGTTGATAAAAAAAATAATGCTTTAAGCTAGAATAAAACAGAATTTTTTTTGTTTAAAAGTAGAGGCTCTAATAAACATCTCGAACGAAAAGAAAAGAAATAGCCCATCCTGTTTACAAAAAAAACAATATCTTTATTTTGGTGTATTGCATATTCAGATATTCATACAATAAAATATTCTGGGGGCCATGACATTTTAGTGAAAATCTTTAAAAATGCTGGCGGTGGCTGGTAACTTTTTTTTTTAATGCTGGCGGGGAAAGAGTTAATAAATTTCAATGAATACAAATATTGTTAAAAATCACTATTTATTTGTCAAGTCACCTTTATTTATATAATGATTTCAACCATACAGATTGCCTGCATAATGCAATGAGCAATCTCTTAGGGACGAACCCCTCCTCTCGTTTGCCACCTCTATGTTTCCAGTGTCGCCGTTCTCAGGTCAGCTCAGCATTGCATTGCAGCTGATGTCCAGACAGTGCGGCCCTCATTCAGTTCTTAGTCACGAAGGTAACCAACTGGTCCACAGTCAACGCTATCCGCTCGAGAATGAAAGTGTCCCCCAACGAACACAAGCCAGAGGCGAACAGCGGCTAAAGGACCCTAAAACCTCCATTGGTGACAGAATGGAGAAAAAACCTTGTGAGAAACCAGGCTCAGTCGGGGGGCCAGTTCTCCTCTGGCCAGACGAAACCAGCAGTTCAATTCCAGGCTGCAGCAAAGTCACATTGTGCAGAGGACTCAACTGGCTCCTGTGGTCTTTTCCCGGTGGCCGTCTGAGACAAGGTCTTTACTGGGGATCCGTATCTGGGGCTCATCTTTTGTCCTGATCTCTGCTGACTTTCAGGGCTTTAGAGGTCCTCTCTAGGTGCTGATCCACCATCTGGACTGGATACAGACTGGATCTGGTGGGTACAGTGACCTTCTAATAATCGAGACTCACAGGACGTAATTTATCGTAGATGCCATTCTTCTAGCGATGTAGCAAGTACACCGGGTGTTGTTTGTCACATCTATTAGACCATTTTAGTGCCGTGGGTAATAGGAGGATTTTCCACACTGTTACCACCGCAAGTATATTTCAAACCTGTGGGAAGCAATGCCCTGTTGCCACAAATTTAAAGAGACTTGATCAAATAAATTCCTGTTTAGAATATATCCACAGGTGCATTTTTACAGAAAAGATTTTAGTTTGTTCTTCCATTCCTGGAACTCTTGAACACAATTTTTACTGCTTTGATATGTTTGGATGTTTTCAATTAGCTTTCAGTGAAAAAATTATAATATTTGTCCCTTAGTTTTAGAAAATACCCTGTTTTTGAGAAGTGGACATGGTAATTTTGGTGGGTAAATATCATATTTACACAAGCAAATGGAAGAAATGTAACCCCTCTTTTGCTATATTTCGTGATTTTGTGAGAATATTTCAAAGTTTGCTTACAAATACTTAAGAATCAGAAGAGCTTTATTACCAAGTATGTTACCAAGTATGTTTACACACACAAGGAATTTGACTTGATGACAGGAGCTTCCAGTGTAGAAGAAAGTACAGACATAGTGCAGACATACACGATAGTGCAGACATACATAGGAATAACACAGTAGGGATGAATATAAACACTAAATATAATAAAAAAAGAAAAAATGAATAAGGTACAATACATAAATAGACGTACTAGGGAAAACATGGAAAATGAAATTGTTTAGATAAATGTCAGATATGTTTATTGTGTGCAGATGGGTTATTTACAGTGTGCCGTTTGAATATAAAGTAAATATGTCAGTTGTTATGGACGATGTATAATTATGAAAGATTCTTTGTTCAGACTGAATATAGCTTGTGGGGAAAAAACTGTTCTTGTGCCTGGCAGTTCTGGTGCTCAGTGCTCTAGCGTCGACCAGATGGCAACAGTTCAAAGAGAGAGTGGGCTGGGTGTGAGGGGTCCAAGGTGATTTTTTTTTTAGCCCTTTTCCTCACTCTGGAGATGTAAATATCTTGGAGGCTGGGCAGAGGGGCACCAATAATCCTCTCAGCAGTCCTGACTGTCCGTTGTAGTCTCCTGATGTATGATTTGGTAGCTGAACCAAACCAGAAAGTTATGGATGAACACAGGACAGACTCAATGATAGCAGAGTAGAACTGATTCAGCAGCTCCTGTGACAGGCTGAACTTCCTCAGCTGGCGAAGGAAGTACAACCTCTGCTGGGCCTTTTTTGCAATGGAGTCTATGTGAGTGTCCCACTTCAGGTCCTGAGAGATTGTGGTGCCCAGGAACCTGAATGACTCCACTGCAGTCACAGTGCTGTCCATGATGGTGAGTGGGGGAGTGCAGGGGGTTTTCTCCTGAAGTCCACGATCATCTCCACAGTTTTGAGCGTGTTAAGCTCCAGGTTGTTAAGACTGCACCAGACAGCCAGCTCCTTAACATCAGTCTGTAAGCAGACTCGTCTCCTTCCTTGATGAGGCCGATGACTGTAGTGTTGTCCGCAAACTTCAGAAGCTTGACAGAGGGGTCTTTAGAGGTGCAGTCATTCATGTAGAGAGAGAAGAGCAGTGGGGAGAGGACGCAACCCTGGGGGGCGCCAGTGCTGATGGTGATAGTCCTGGATGTGAGTTTGCCCAGCCTCACTAGCTGCTGCCTGTCTGTCAGGAAGCTGGTGATCCACTGACAGATGGAGGTGGGCACGGAGAGCTGGGTGAGTTTGTCTGAGAGAAGGTCAGGCATGATGGTATTGAAGACCGAACTGAAGTCCACAAATAGGATCCTTACGTAATTCCCAGGTCTGTCGAGGTGTTGCAGGATGTAATGCAGTCCCATGTTGACTGCATCATCCACAGACCTGTTTGCTCTGTAGGCAAACTGAAGAGGATCCAGCAAGGGTCCAGTGATGTCCTTCAGGTAGGCCAGGACCAGTCTCTCAAGTGACTTCATGACCACAGATGTGAGAGCGACAGGTCTGTAGTCGTTAAGTCCAGTGATTTTGGGCTTTTGGGGACAGAGAATGAAGGTTTGGAGCGTTTGAAGCACGAGGGGACTTCGCACAGCTCCAGTGATCTGGTGAAGATCTGTGTGAAGATGGGGGCCAGTTGGTCAGCGCAGACTTTTAAACAGGCAGGTGAAACACCATCTGGGCCTGAAGCTTTTCTAGATTTCTGCTTCCTGAAGACCCGGTTCACATCCTCTACACAGACCTTAAGCACAGGTTGAATAGTGGGGGCGGGAGGGAGGGGGGTTGCAGGGGTGGTAGGTGAAGGTGTGAAGTGCAGATCAGAGCGGATGGGGGGTGGTAGACGATCCTTTTCAAATCTGCAGTAAAACACATTCAGATCGTCAGCCAGTTGTTGATTCTCCGCAAGCTGTGGGGGTGGTGTCTTGTACATGGTGATGTTCCTCAGACCAGTCCATACTGACGCTGGATCGTTTGCTGAAAGCTCTTTTCTCAGCTTTTCTGAGTAGTTTTTTTAGCCACTCTGATCTCCTTTGTTAGTCTGTTCCTGGCCTGGTTATACAAGATTTTATCCCCACTTCTGTAAGCATCCTCTTTGGCGTGACGAAGCTGTTTGAGTTTCCCAGTAAACCACGGTTTATCATTATTAAATGATAAGAATGCCCTGGTAGGAATGCACATATCTTCACAGAAACTGATATATGAAGTTACAGTCTCTGTGAGCTCGTCCAGATCGGTGGCAGCAGCTTCAAAGACGCTCCAATCAGTGAGGTCAAAACAAGCTTGTAAATCCTGCTCTGCTTCATTAGTCCATCTTTTTACAGTCCTTAATACAGGTTTAGCTGATTTCAGTTTCTGCCTGTAGGTCGGTATTAGATGAACTAAACAGTGATCAGAGAGCCCCAAAGCTGCTCGTGGAACAGAGTGATATGCATTCTTTATTGCTGTGTAACAGTGATCCAAAATAGTGCTGTCTCTGGTGGTACACGTAATGTGCTGCTTGTATTTTGGCAGTTCACGGGAGAGATTTGATTTGTTAAAATCTCCAAGAATGATTAAAATAGAGTCTGGGTACCTTTGCTCCATTTCAGTAATTTGTTCGGCCAGCTGTTGCATCGCAGCACTCACGCACACGTCCGGAGGCACGTACACATTCACAAGAATGAAAGAGGAAAACTCCCGCGGCGAGTAGAAAGGTTTACAGTTTATGATGAGTGCCTCTAAATTAGGACAGCATACCTTTTTCAGCGTTGTTACATCTGAACACCAACTTTCGTTGATGTAGAAACACAATCCACCACCTCTGGTTTTACCCGTTAACTCCGCGTTGCAATCCGCTCTGAACAGCTGGTAGCCCGGCAGATGAAGCGCGTTGTCCGGAATGGCATCACTCAGCCAGGTTTCAGTGAAGCACAGTGCAGCAGAGTTAGAAAAGTCCTTGTTGGTGCGGGTGAGGAGAAGTTAATCCGTTTTGTTAGGAAGGGAACGGACATTTGCGAGATGAATGCTTGGGAGCGCAGTCCGAATGCCGCGCGCACGCGGAGCTTCACCAGGGCGCCGGCGCATTTCCCTCTTCTGCGTCTGCACGCGCATTTGAACAACACCGCTGTACCTCCGACGAGAATGTCCAACTAAAACGGTACGTCAGCCGAATAATCAAAAAAACCAGAAAAATATGTATGGGGTGTGCGACTTAATGTTAAGGAGTTCGTCTATGGTAAAACTTATAGAAGAAGAATGACAAAACACAGAACAAACAAACAAAAACAATAGAAGAATCACGGAGCTCAGTGTCCTGGCTGCCATTTGCGGCGCCATCAGTTTAAGAAAACAACAAAGTAAAAACATGGGAAACATGCTTCTCATTTTCAGAATAGTTACTATTTTAGTGCTGTCCTCATTCATATCTTTGTTATAGTCCATTAAACTTCAAATCTTGCTTTTTTTGCCAGTGTGGTGTGCCAGCTATAATATCAAAATAAGAAATGTTTCTTGAGTAACAATCAACATGATTTCTGAAGGATCATGTAACCCTGAAGACTGGAGTAATGAAAAACACATTTGAAAAATTAAAATAGAAAGCAGTTCTTTCAAATTGTAGATTTACTGTTTTTTACTGTATTTTATTAAATTCAACCTTACTGAGCAGAAGAAAATATTTTTTTAAAACCTATCAAAAAATTTAGAGGTTTTTTTTTTTTTGTTTGAATGGTGGTGTAAGATTATAGGCTATATTTTTATGTATAATAGATATTCTTAAGGCATGTTTTGAACCCATATACAGCAGCCACATTGCCCATATATATTGTAAAATGTCACATATGTCACAAATGCCCAACAGGACTTTACGACTGTCAGTAATTAACAATGGTCCTATAGATTCTCTGTGCCACCTGAAAATTACTCAGTCCCTTAAAGTGTATGAACGGCCGGGAAGCAAGAGGAAAAACACCTAAATGTATTCTCACAAAAATATTCACTTTTATTCATAGATACAAAAGATATTATATGGCAAATATGTTGAGGGGGTTTCAACTTTACCAATGAGATTAGATGACATACATATAGGTTTGTGGCAAGAATATGTGGCATACAGATGGCCACATGTACAGGAATATATGGACATATTAGGAATAGACTTGGTGAAGGATGCTGAACTCTCTTCATAGTTCATCACGAACCCATTTACCTTGGAGTCCTAGCTTTCGTGTCCTTGTTTGAACATTTGAACCAAGAAAAGCTAATGTATACATTTGTGCATGCATACCTCGCATATGAGTAAGATGTATTTAAAACATAATACAAGAGAGAGAGATTAGATGGAGGAGGGGGGAATCAGAGAGAGACAACATTGCGCTGTACAGGGAGGGCGAGCAGAGAGAGAGAGGGAAAAAAAGGAGGGTGAAAACATCTGGAACCAATACAGACAGAGAGTGTTTTCTAACAACGACATATTTGATTTGACTTGACTTGAAATATAATTATCATTACGGGGGGTGAGAACCAGAAGGGCGTAAGTGACATTTTGGGTGAATTGGAGATATATATATATATCAAATGAAAGCTCTTTCTACTGCCAAAAGAACACAAGTGAATTCATAATAATTTTGGAGTTATTCATTAGAAACCAAAAGACTTAACACTGAAAATACTAAGCCAGTTGATGCCAAAAGGGCGTAACTGCACTTACGCCCCTTTGGCATTGAGAAATGTATGGAGGGTAAAGCCTGTGGACAGCACAGGAGTCAAAATGACTGACACAACAAGTAAGCCTGGTAGGTCAACCATGAGAAGACAGCAGTTTTTAGCTACTGAAGATGTATTATTAAGCTTATTTTGTGACAAAGAGCTGGATGATGATGAGAAAATAATTGTCAGTGAGGTGTAGCTAGCTAGCAGGTAGTAACCAATAACTTACATTCTAATGGTATATCATATAGGCACTCAGTTATTGCTTAGCCACAAGAGAGAAAATGCAGAGAAGGGAATAAAACATTGGTGCCAAAAAGGCACATATGACTGTTTTGTTAAATTTTAAAAAATTGATTTTTTTTTCTGAATAAATGTTAAAACACTGTTCAGTAAGTATACTGTCATCCATGTGTGTACACATTTGTATTATAAACTATTGAAATCAGTACACAAAGTCAGATAAAACTATACATTTTTGTTTTGGCCCTCCTGTAAAGTTGGTGACTTTATTTCCTTCTGGTTCTCACCTCTCGTGGGCGGGGCCGAGAGCCGTGGGTGCGGAGTGAGGCCGGGGGAGTAAATGATAATGAGTGACACCTGTGCCACTCACCGGTCTCGAGTGAGTGGACGGAAGGATAAAAGGAGGAGTAACGACACCTCTCTCCTCCTTCACTGTCGTCGCTCCTCCTTTTATCCTTCCGGATCTCCTCCGTCGGACTCGTGACAGGTGAGTGGTGCAGGTGTCGCTCATTATCATTTACTCCACATTTTTTTATCATGTCAAAATGCTTGCTGTTGTTTTCATGAAGTTCGGCAGCTGTGCTACAGAAAGCTAAGCGAACACTTATGTAAAGAGTCGTTGCAATGGAAATGATACATCGTCTAGTCTAGAAGCGGAAGTATTGGTGTAAACTAGCAGCTAACACTAGATCCCATTATAATCAGTCGTTCAGTAACAGAGCGAGTGCTACAGTAAATGGATGCCGCGTTATATTTCTGACACACTCCACGTGCTTGCGCTACCGACAAGTTGATAAAGAAATATCGAATGTGCGCTTTGATGCATCCAGTGTAGAGATGGCATTAGGATGTGACAGACAGTTTTTTTTTTGCAAGTTTCAGCTTATACATCTTTGGTGTAAACTTAAATGTAAACGCCCCCAAGAACACCTCAGCGCCCCCCCCTTTCAAAAATATTGCTTCTCGCACCAAACCTCACCCCCCGTTGCTCTCTGAACGGGTACAGCCCTCGTTGAGAAACACAATAATTACTCACCTTTCTGGGCCTGAGAACGTTTCAGTTGCATTGCTGTCTTTGCAGGGTCAGAAAGCTCTCATATTTCACCAAAAATATCTTAATTTGTGTTCTGAAGATGAACAAAGTTCTCACGGGTTTGGAACGACATAAGGGTAATTAATTACAGAATTTTCATTTTTGGGTGAACTATCCCTTTAAACTGCAGTTTAATTAATTTGCGATTTGATGAGCACACTATGCCATTTTTTTTTTTTTATTATATTAATATTATTTCCATTTTAGTTTGACTGACAGATGCTTTTCCAAAGCAATGGTGCAAAACACACAGTGATCTTTTGTTATGAGAAGTGTACAAATATTTTCCATTATCAAACACTGGCAGGCTGCTAGGTAATTAATGGAACACACACTGGTGTAAGGTTGCAGGTTTACCGGTACTACAGTAGTATCGCAATACTAAAGGCTCCAAAATACTAGTGGTGCCACAATTTTTTTAACGGTAGTATCGTCATTACGGTTCTATCATAAGTAAAGTTGTATGTGAGGCAGTCGCTAAAATGTTCAAACACTTGTGCCGTCTTTTTTTTTTGTCCTTTTGCCTTTCTGCGGTGCCTTTTAAGGGTGCAAAATGCTGTGTAGCCGCCTTATGCCGGTTTCACACTGGATGCACAAGCAGAGCGGAGGCAGCGCAGAAGCTGTGCAAATGCAAAGCGGGAGCAGCACGTGCCCATTGAGCTTCCACACTGGCAGCGTTTATCACGCACAGCTGAACCACGGCTTGTGCACTGCAAATATAGACGAGTATCGTTCGTTCGGTCACGTTTTTCAGATGTTTTCCTACAACTGTCTCATGTGCTTTGATTTATGATATGGGCAGCATACTCTGCTGTGATGCGGTCGTGTTTTCCTCTGTCCCACACACACGTTTGCATGATAAAAGTAATCTTAACGTTAAGATACATATAAACTATAGTTTTAATCATGGAAATTTGGGCAAAAACTCCTGGCAATGATGTGTTTTCGTGCATTTATTATGCTTATTTTTTCACAGAACTGAATGTCATATGGTGGTTGGGAAACACGGAACAGCTCACTTATTTGATTTTGTGAAATTTGTTATTTTTCGAGTTTACCCATGGCTATTTTGAACAAGAACAATGCATTGTGACTTTAATTCACAGTGAGCGGCACAGCAAAAATAGACTCGGTGCCAAAACGATCACTGCACTGCTCCTGCTACATGCTGAATACTGTAACCTGTTAACATGGGCACCGGAAAAAATATGCACTGCTTACGTCCTGCTTATGCGTGTGGTGTGAAACGGCCTTATTTAATATGCATTTATCTCTCATGGCATCGCGATACTACTTGGTATCTTGATACTTCAGCTGGTATAGTATCGTAACGTGGTTATGGTATCGTGAGAACCCTACACTGGTGTATGACAGATGTCAATTGATTTAAAAAGTTTAACTAAATATTAAGATTATTCAGAGATATTATTCTGAAAGGAATTTATTTATTTATTTATTTATTTTAATAAGCTTAAATTTTGTCAGTCTGTCTGAGGTAGACTTGGTTATCGTTCACACAGAACACATTATTGGGTTAATTTATGGAGTTATTTAATTTTACTGTTGTGTAATAAGTTTGACCAATATCTGTGCACCTGTTTCAGGTTGTAGCCTCCAAGGTGGCCAATGCCAAGCTGGAAAGTGAGCTGAAGCAGGAAAAGGCAAATCTGCTGGATATGCAGAAGATCTTGTGTGATGAGCGCAAGCTCATGTCTTCCATGGATATGGAACATCAGAGTCAACTGGTAGAAATGGAGCAGAGACACCAGGAGAAGGTCTGCTTTCATAAAAGCTCTTCATAGATGTTATAATGCTTTTGTCGTAGTAAATAAGTCAGAGTTCCCTTTAAATTACTTTTTTTTTCATTCAATAAATGTTTCGTTTAAATTATAAACTTCATCACTTATTTTGCTAGTAGGTTTTCTCTTTAAGAGTTTAATTAAATTATTTAACGGAATGTTTGTGTAATAATTTAAACTAAACTGCAAGAAAGGTTAGTTTAAGGTTTGTTTAAAATGGTGAGCAGTTACATTACCTAAAATGCGCACTTTTCCTTATGCATTGATATACAGTGTTGCTGATATATGAGATTTTGCTGTATTTGGCTGAGCAGTCATTTCGGTAGCTTGCCAATGTACTCGATTTCTCTAATACATAAAATAAGTAAGCTTGACCAGAGTTCTTGTGGGGAGAAGAATTTATTGATGGTAGTACAGGGCTCCAGACTGCGACCAATTTTTTCTGCCGGTGCGGCTAAATTTTGTGAGCAGTCGCACTGGTGTGACCACCACATTGCCCACCTCATAAGCGCTGCCATTTCTGTTGCGTATGAGAAACGGCAAACAAGACAAAAGCATACTAAACAGATCTACAGTTGAGCTGCGCAGCGCGGATCGTTTATCAGCTTGGACCAATAATTGAGTGCAGAACAAACAAACTGGTCCGAGCTCAGAACAGGTTTACTCGGGAACCAGTGTTGATCTAGTGACACTGTTACTGTACATTGCTGTGAGATTCAGTGAGAAGCATTTGAATTTGCCGCAGAATGAACAAGGTTGCTGCGAAATCTAGTGAGAAGCATTCAAATTCTGCACACAATTCTGTTATAAACAGATCAAACAGCTCTGACAAATAAAACCAGAAGTAGTAATGCTAACTATGACCATGGTGTTTTGGCAGATACAGTCAAATGTTATTACATTATTCATTTCAGTGTTTGTACAACCTTTTAAGAGAAGTTCAAGCACTTCTCAATGACTTTCAATTATTTCACACAACTATTTGCAGCATTTTAAAGCAAATTAAATTGCATTTTTATTGGGATGACCAAAATTTACTTTGTGGTAAAGAAACACTTATTAAAATTTTAAAAAGACATCAAATTACCACTTTAACCAGTAAATGGCATCAGATCAGCACTTATTGGCTTATTAGCCATTCATTTCCATGCTTTATATTTTGAGATTATAAAATCACTCTTATAAAATATCTTATCAAGAAATCAAATTTTGTGCATGAAGAAAGAAAAGTCACAAGGTGCCTTGGAAAAACAAACTTTTCTTTCATTTGCGACTGAATCACACATAAAGCAAGTAAAGTACGCTCCTTTTATAATCACTGATGTTGTCAGTCGGTTCAGTATAATACTGTAGAAGAATAATGGTACATTTAATAAGAGTGGAATATATACATTTTCCATAAATTAGATTTTGCACATTACTGTTGTTAATAAAAGTAAATGTTGTATGCTTCCCAACTCAAGCTCAGTGTTTTACTGTCAAATGTGTATTACCGAGAAATAAATGTATTTTATGTATAATATTATTAGTAACTCCTTCTTATTGTAAAACAGTAGTAGTAATTTTATGATAAAATTATCTTTATTTTTAATACCCCCTCACACCACAGGGAACAGTTGTTCAACAGGACAGAAGAGCAGTTCTTCAACAGGAATGTTAGCTAGTCGGTCTTCAAGGAATCTTAACCCAAATTTCTGGGACAACTATTAGGACCTCCCATGTAGGGTCCTCAATAAAAATCTGGCCCACCTATATGGGCTGTCACCTGTATAGGCCATCTTCATCAAACCCCTACAGACACAGTTGATTGCATCTAAGGGACAGTCACAATGTAAATGCATCCAACAAAAGATAACTGATATGCATATAATGTTTCAATATATTTCACTCATGCCATGTGTCTGATGTGTTGTCCAGGTGCTGTATCTCCTCGGTCAGCTCCAGAGTAAGCCTGTGGCACAGGAGAAACTAAAGGAGCAGCAGGAGGAGGTGTCTAAACGGGAGCACGAGCTAATGCAGCGTCTAAAATTTCAGGTGTGAATGTCTCCATACATTGCATATGTGTGACCCTGGACCACAAAACCAGTCATAAGGGTACATTTTTCGAAATTGAGATTTATACATCATCTGAAAGCTGAATAAATAAAATTTCCATTGATGTATAGTTTGTTAGGATAGGACAATATTTGGCCGAGATGCAACTATTTGAAAATCTGGAATCTGAGGGTGCAAAAAAATATAAATATTGAGAAAATCGCCTTTAAAGTTGTCCAAATTAAGTTCTTAGCAATGCATATTACTAATCAAAAATTAAGTTTTGATATATTTACAGTAGGAAATTTACAAAATATCTTCATGGAACATGATCTTTACTTAATGTCCTAATGCTTTTTGGCATAAAAGAAAAATCAATAATTTTGACCCATACAATGTATTTTTGGCTATTGCTACAAATATACCCCAGCGACTTAAGACTGGTTTTGTGGTCCAGGGTCACATATTGTTTTTACCAGGTTCTTAATAACTTAATATTCTTTTATGAAAAGAACACAAGACTAGTTGTTCTGTAACAAAAATGATTGTGTTGAATTTGGGTATACTAAGTTTCTTTGTGTAATATGTAAAATACAATGAAAAAATATAAATTTTTGGTTTGATGAGCTATGCAGTCATTGTTTTATTGCACACATGCAGTGTCAGAATTACCTATTAAACATGACATAATCTGGCAAGTAAAATAGTGAACATTTAAAAATATAAGGATAATTAGTAAATAAATATATTGCTTCATCACAGGAAGAGGAAATTGAAAAACTGCGAGAACTCAATGATCAGAACCAGAAACTCATGGATGAAAATGAACAGTACAAGCAGGTATAAGGCTTTTTTCTCACAAATTTCATCATACTGTAATTTAGCAAATTGGAAACTGAATTTCTCAATTGAGTTTTCCATCGAAGTTATGCATCAAATTTCTGAACTCTAAAAACATTTTGTTTTGTGGGTGGATCTCCACAGAAATTACTTCTGGCCCAGCTGACCAGTGCAAAGAAAGTCCTGTCTTCTGTGAATGAGTCACCTGATACATCTTTTGAATATGTTCCACCTAAGGTGAACCTCCTCTTCTCCAAGGTTTTTTTTTTTTCAAATTCAGAATTAGGATTTAGAGGTCTGGGATTTATTCTGTCTTTTTCCCCCCACATCAAGCCCAAAGCCAAAACCTACTCCACTGCTCGGGCACGTCTGCAAGAGCCTATAGATCTTGATGAACTCATCAACTCCCTTGATGGACCGTCAGAGTCAGAGAAAGAAGAGGATGAGTGGCGTCCAGAGAAAAGCGACAGAGCACGACGAGGCTCTAAGAAGTCAAAAATGAATGGCGTGAGTTTTGTGACAGTGATGCATAGATTGTAATCTATGATCTTGAAAGTTACAGTCAAGTATATTCACCAGGATATGCCTTGGAGTTTCAAAACTGTATAGTGCTTCTTCCTGGAGGTTTTACTTTTTAGCAAGCCATTTATGTATGATTCTGTCTCCTCTAGTGTGCATGTCGGGGCCGCTGTGTTAATAAACTTTGTCGCTGCCGCAAGGGAAAAATGACCTGTGGGGAAAACTGTCTCTGTGACCATGAGAAATGTCGCAACATGGAGAACCGTAGCAATGTGGTTAGTAGAATGTTCTTTTAAAGAGCCAGGGGTTGTTTGTTTACCCTGTGGGTTAACCCTGTTTACCCTGTGGGAAAGCCAATTCCTGACGTTATTTCTTCTGCTATTGTCCTCAGGATCAGACAGAAATAAGTGATGTGTCTAAGGACTCTGCTGCAATTCCTGACGACCCTACAGCAGTCAGCCCACGAGATGCTACTTTTTTTAGACCCCCTAGTGTTCCACCTACTAAGAAGGTAAGACCAAAAGTGATTTTTTTCCCCCCACTTTCATTGTCTCTTTCTAACGGAATGGTTTACTCAAAAAGAAAAACTGCTATGCTTTTTCATATTTTTCGCTATTCTCTACTTTCATTGAATGTTTTTTTTAATGGCCGGTCTTACTAAAAATTATTGTAGAAGCGCCAAGTACATAACATGCCAGAAGTAACTTTGATGCAAGAAAAAAGTGAACTATGTCCTCAGGTTTAATATGTGCTTTTGTTGATTGCCACAAAAATGCGATGTGACAAAATACAATAGAACCTATTATGGTGTCTACACTGGATGCAGTGCGGCGTGACAAATTCCCGACAGTAAACTGCTACTGCGTTCTATTTATGACATACTCACACAGATTTCAAATGATTTTCAACGGTCGCTTTGTCGCATCCAGTGTAGACAGACTTTAACTGTTGTGGCGTGGCGCAGTGCGACACAACAACTGTCACGTCCGGTGTAGACGCGGTGTAAGAGAAATTTTCATAATGTTGTGGAGCTTACAGGATGTTTTTATGTAAATTTCATGAATGTATTGAGAAAAATCTACACAGGCTTCTTTTATGGGGGTGGGAGCGGGACAAAACATGAGTGTTGCGGGTGGGAGCGGGACAAGATAACACATATTTTAGGGCTCCAGACAAAAAAATCATAAGTGAGCCCTTGGCTACTATAAGAAAAAAATTAGCACCAATTATTTTGTTTTGGGTGCACAAATGAACATCTTTATTTATTTTTTAACACCTTAACATTTCAGTCATACTGTTATGTGTTTATGTCTCATCTTTTCTTGTCTTTATCTGCATTTTAATCCAACTTGTAGATGTCCTGGGGACTAAGGTTTACTTAAATTGGGAACTAAATGTCTTTTCCAACTTAAGAAATAAATAGTCACAAAGAATTGTGCCAATATCTCAAACCATAATTATTTCAGCATCACTTGGCTATTGTGTGTAGTTTGGGCTCCTCTTCCTTTTTTTTTTATGTTTTAAAAATGTTTTAATCTAATTAGTTACACAATGTGCTGATTAATTAATTGAATTACTTTCAAATAATTAGATTGATTAATTAGCACATCATGTGCCGATAAGTTAAACCGACTAAAGTCATTATTAACAATAATTTCATATCAATTAAATTCAGATTGTGTTAAATTAGAAAAGCACTGATATAGAAATCTTTTGATTCAACATACTCAAACCCAAATATACTGTATTCATAGACTACTCTAATACAACTAAAGAGCAGTAGGTGGTATGGGCAGCCATTGATTGGAGTTTACGACACATTTGCAGTGATCATGTCATATTCAACCTTTTTTTGTTCAAACGGCTGATTCGTCGAAATGCATAACATTGGCTGTTGTTCGAATTGGCAACTAACTACTACTTCTTCCTGCCCACTAACATGGTTGTTATACTGCCTACTATTTTTTTTTGTTCTTGTAATACGAAACTGTATACAATAACAACAAAGATGTTTCAGAGTAGTATGCTTCGTGTTGTCACATGACAAAGATTGAACTTAATCAGCACAGTCTGTCGAGGCTGTACCTTACAAAACATGTGCTACCTCTTCTTTTATATTCAGGCTTGTTAAATAAAGGGTTCATACTAGTAAACAATGCTATATTGCCCAATTACCTAATTTCATAAGTTAACTTTACAATATTGAACAGAACGAATCAATATCATTTTTATTGAATATAAATGCCTTTCCGATCTGATATGTGATGGGAAAAGAAGAACGAGAGGCGGATTTGAACACGAGTCGATTGCATCAATTACTTCTGCTTTACAGCGGAATTGAATTATGTTTGCATAATTTAAATATTATTGTTATTTATATATTATATCACTGCAATATTTTAATATCTTTGAAACAATCTGGCTGTATAAAGCGCTTTAGAGTAAAGTTGACGTCTTTGACTTGAGCGGAAAGTGCCTTAGAGCTTAATGGTACAATCTAGCTTTGTATTGTTCTACTAACAAACTGAAAAAATAAATGTCACGTGGAACGCGTGCTTGTGGAAAACGTAATTTCCATGCATGTCTTCAGAATGCATACATCAACTTCGCAATGTACAGGTAATCCGGGAATTTCATGCCTATGGAAAATTCACAATATTTCCCGTATAAACATTCCTACTGCAATATAGTAGGAAGTTGTATTGCAGTAAATGACATCTCAACCAGCTTCTGTACTGATTTCAGTTTACTTGTTATATACAGTGGGTATGGAAAGTTTTCAGACCCCCTTAAATTTTTCACTCATTTTTTTTTATATTGCAGCCATTTGCTAAAATAAGTTAATTTTTTTTCCTCATTAATGTACACACAGCACCCCATATTGCAAGAAAAACACAGAATTGTTGACATTAGTAATTGCAGAGTTATATTATAAAAGAAAACGAACAGTATTCAGACCCTTTGCTCAGTATTTAGTAGAGCACCCTTTTGATCTAATACAGCCATGAGTTTTTTTTTGGGAAAGATGCAACAAGTTTTTTCACACCTGGATTTGGGGATCCTCTGCCATTCCTCCTTTGCAGATCCTCTCCAGTTCTGTCAATTTGGATGGTAAACGTTGGTGGACAGCCATTTTTCGGTCTCTCCAGAGATGCTCCAGTTGGGTTTAAGTCAAGGGCTCTGTGGATGGCCTTCAAGCACAATCTCCCCTGACGTCTCCTTGGTGAAAGTGCCGAACTACCATAGTCGTAGTATTTTTAGCGTGTGCTTGAGGTCAGTTGTCCCCTTGCTTGGTAAGAGTTACTATCCCTTCGCCCATTCTGAGGCCTGAGCACCACTCAGTGTGTGAGCAGGTTTTCGCCAGGAATATATCCGCTGTTTCGTGCGCACGGCATTTCTCTAGTTCCCTCGACTTGCAACCCCCCCAGTCGTCCTGTCCTTCAGCTGAAAAACACCCCCACAGCATGTTGCTGCCACCACCATGCTTCCCTGTTGGGACTGTATTGGACAGGAGATTAGCTATTGCTGGTTTTCCTCCACACAGTACCGCCTAGTCACTTAGGCCTATGAAAAGTAATGAATCTATCGTTGGCCTCATCCGCCCAGAGATCTTTTTCTCATCCATCTTTGGAGTCGTCAGGTGTCTTTTTTGACGTTTCTTGCCGCTAAGGATAAGCCGGCTTCCGCTCGGGCACAACTCTGCATAAAGCCCTACCTGTGCGAGGGCTTCCTTCGATGGTTGGACTTTGCCTACAACTTTCTCCCTTCTCCGACTGCATGCTCTGGAGCTACATCCACAGTGATCTTTGGGTTCTTTTTTACCTCTCTCATCAAGGCTCTTCTCCCCCGATAGCTCATTTTGGCCGGACGGCCAGCTCTAGGAAGGGTTCTGGTCGTCCCAAATGTCTTACATTTATGGATTATGGAGGCCACTGTGCTCTTAGGAACCTAAGTGCAGCAGAATTTTTTTGTAACCTTGGACAGATCTGTGCCTTGCCACAATTCTGTCTCTGAGCTCTTCAGGCATTTCCTTTGACCTCATGATTCTCATTTGTCTGACATGCACTGTGAGCTGTAAGGTCTTATATAGACAGGTGTGTGGCTTTCCTAATCAAGTCCAATCAGTATAATCAAACACAGCTGGACTCAAATTTAGGTGTAGAACCATCTCAAGGATGATTATAAGAAATGGACAGCACCTGAGTTAAACATATGAGTGCCACAGCAAAGGGTCTGAATACATAGGACCATCTGATATTTCAGTTTTTCTATTTTAATAAATCTGAAAAAATGTCAAAAATTCTGTGTTTTTATGTCAATATGGTGTGCTGTGTGTACAATAATGAGGAAAAAAAATTTACTTAAACGATTTTAGCAAATAGCTGCAATATAACAAAGAGTGAAAAAATTAAGGTTGGTCTGAATACTCTCCGTACCCACTGATATACGCATATTCGGGCTAATACAGTAAACGACTGTATTTATGAATGGCTCACTGAATCATTAGCTCAATCGATTCGTTCAAAACCGTGGATTCATTCATTCATTCAAACGAAGCCTCGAGGCAAATAATTTGCCTCAATGATTTTTTTCTTTTTAGACTTGGTAAAAAAATATCGATATCTTGATATTAATTGATTCTCATTTTTATGGAACGATATTGATTATTAAATCCCAAGAATCGATTAGTCTAGCCTGTTTTCAGTTAATGGGCGGAACATTGAAGGGCACTTCCCATTCAATATATCGCAATAAGCATTGTCCGTTGATACTTTTATTATGAAACAAAGTCTCAAATTTCAAATTCTGTCCATTGTATTGCAATATTCAAACAATAAATGCCGTTATGTGGAGTGACCACTGTCATTTTCGGCGTGGTACACTCAATGGTCTACAGACGTGGCAGCATGAGGCAGAGATAAGGACTGTTTGAAAGTCTTTTTTCCACTAAAACTTTGATGAGCTTTGTCTTGAGTTTATTACGTCAACATGAGATGTTATCGCAAAACAATCAGAAACAAAGTAATTACATGCAAATTTTTAAATCATAACATGCAAATTTATATAGTGGCGACCTCAGCAAAAACGTGCAAATTAATATTTTTGGTTGCAAATGAGACCGTTTTAGTCGCAGTCTGGAGTCCTGTATTTCTGTGGGTGTGGGACAGAATCCTGCGGGAACAGGACTAAAAAATCCATCTTACGCAGGCCTCTACCTGGAACTATGATGTCGCTCTGGGTTTCGTGCCGGCCGGTCGTCCGACCGACAAATGATATATTTGATAGGCTGTCCATGAATGCTGATATTTAAATGGTAGTTCCATTTAGTCCCCTACAGTTGCCTATGTAACAACTTAGTTAAAGCTCAATCAATAATCAGAGGTTATGGCTAGTACTATTAAGTATGTCGTCACATGCTTTCTAATACCTCAATAGTATTTTTGTCTAATATAATCCATTCAAAACGTAAAATTCTCAAGAGTAAGTCTTAGAGTAGAAGATGCATACCTGATTTCAGAAGGATACAAAGTTTGGAGTGTACACGTCTGGCTACATTGTCGTATCTTCACTACTTAGCAAGCCATAATGACCACTGAGGATCTAATAAAAACAAAAGAAATGCTTTACTGAAGTTTTGCTACATTATACATGGGAGGCATTTGGTTTCTGCGCACACACATACTGTCACTTTTTCTCATCCTTCTTTTACGCTCTCAGTTCTGCACAGCATTTTTGGGCAATGTTCTTAAAGCTAAACATCCCACAAAATGACTATATAAACTGTGGTTATTGAAAAACAATGAATTGAACCTTATGTTAAACATTCATGACTAATTGTTACCATAAATTAATTCACAACATACATAATCACCCGAGTCTTTCAAAACCTTTCCTCAAGTACAAAGACCAAGATAAACATTCTCCAAATGGAGACATGAAATAACAGTTGGAAGATGCATTGGCTAGGATCAAAGACCAGGGGACTTGGCACTCTGTTGAGGAACAACAGGTAATTTGGATCTGAGACCCTGGGAAAGTGCACACACTGCAGTAGGTAAAATATCTCTGAACTTGCTAACTTTTTTTTTTTTTTTTACCTTTTAGTCTATTAGTATGTTTCTTTGAACACGAGACCATTGTACTAGTCTGAGACATTTCAAATGATACCAAAGATGACTGTTAATTAATTTGCATTGATATAGAATATTATATTTTGAGTAGTAAATATGCTGGGACACCTGTCATCTTTTTTGATCGATGATGACCTTTGACCTTTACCCTGAGGGGTTTGACCAGAAAAAAAGCCGCCCCATCATCAGTAGTCATGGAGCTTTTTTGACCATATTTGTGTAGAATATCACCCCAATGTAGTTGAACAGCTTCTGATGTTGGTACAGCACTCTCAGAGAAAAGCAGTTTGAAGTAAAAAAAAAAAAAAAAAAAAATCTGTTAGCATGTTGATATCAGAAGCAACTATATTACATGCCAACTAGCCATTTACTATAGCCCTGTAAACATTAATTTGATTTAAATTATTGGACTTTGTACTGTGAGGTAAATTTGCAGATGGTCCCAAAAACAGCCTAGGCAAATATGCAGTGAATATCAATCCTAAAACTTACTTTACCGCGCTATCAGAGCTTTATTAACACCATTTATGATAAATGCTTACAAATGACAGTCCTGTGCTGTGGCTACAGTGGCAGCTGCCGGAGACAGACCCCGGCTGCTGGAGATGCCGCTGCGAGATGCCGATATCACCAACTACAGATGGGCTTAGCTAAAGTTACGTATTTAGATGGGAGAGCATAAGAAGATAAAATAATTAAGTTCACTTGTCCCTGAGTTTAAGATGTTAAATTAGTTATCTTAGCCAGTAAACAACCTGTTGCTCACCATTGCTACATCCTCACTTGCTCGCTCACTCTTCTGTCAGACTGGCAGCGGCAGTGGCAGGAAAACGTAGTGTGCTCAACCTGCCATTTCATACGAGAGTGACCAATAGACTTGCAAGCAAAAAATTTAGATCCGCAAAAAAAAACAGCAGAAAAGAGACCAACATTTGTGGTTTCGTGATGAAGTGTTTGAAGTGAAGTGTTTTACTCTCAAACACAGTATGTTTGATTGAATAAAAAAAGACACAAAAGAAACTCCATAGTGTGAGATGATTCTTTTTTTCCTGAATAGCGAATCCTACAATTTTTGTTCAAGTGGTGTGATCTGCATCTGCTGAGTACGCTTTTTTCGATCATAAACAAAATGTTCAGATGGTGTTACATGCGTGACAGGTACAGCAAAATTAAAATACAGCTGTTTCACCCTGAGAGATGCCACCGCAGCAGTACATGCACTACCATGCACAAAGCTACGATTGTGGTGCTGATGCAACACATCGACAGCAAGCTGAAGGAAGAGTGTGCTGCAACATTCCTGTCTGTTTGAACCGCCCGCATACTACAAACCCAATTCCAAAAAAGTTGGGACACTGTACAAATTGTAAGTAAAAAAGGAATGGAATAATTTACAAACTCCATAAACTTATATTTTATTCACAATAGAATATAGATAACATATCAAATGTTGAAAGTGAGACATTTTGAAATGTCATGCCAAATATTGGCTCATTTTGGATTTCATGAGAGCTACATATTCCAAAAAAGTTGGGACAGGTAGCAATAAGAGGCCGGAAAAGTTAAATGTACATATAAGGAACAGCTGGAGGACCAATTTGCAACTTATTAGGTCAATTGGCAACATGATTGAGTATAAAAAGAGCCTCTCAGAGTGGCAGTGTCTCTCAGAAGTCAAGATGGGCAGAGGATCACCAATTCCCCCAATGCTGCGGCGAAAAATAGTGGAGCAACATCAGAAAGGAGTTTCTCAAAGAAAAATTGCAAAGAGTTTGAAGTTAACATCATCTACAGTGCATAATATCATCAAAAGATTCAGAGAATCTGGAACAATCTCTGTGCGTAAGGGTCAAGGCCGGAAAACCATACTGGATGCCCGTGATCTTCGGGCCCTTAGACGGCACTGCGTCACATACAGGAATGCTACTGTAATGGAAATCACAAACATGGGCTCAGGAATACTTCCAGAAAACAATGTCGGTGAACACAATCCACCGTGCCATTCGCCGTTGCCGGCTAAAACTCTATAGGTCAAAAAAGAAGCCATATCTAAACATGATCCAGAAGCGCAGGCGTTTTCTCTGCGCCAAGGCTCATTTAAAATGGACTGTGGCAAAGTGGGAAAACTGTTCTGTGGTCAGACAAATCAAAATTTGAAGTTCTTTTTGGAAAAACTGGGACGCCATGTCATCCGGAAAAGGACAACCCAAGTTGTTATCAGCACTCAATTCAGAAGCCTGCATCTCTGATGGTAAGGGGTTGCATGAGTGCGTGTGGCATGAGCAGCTTACACATCTGGAAAGGCACCATCAATGCTGAAAGGTATATCCAAGTTCTAGAACAACATTTGCTCCCATCCAGATGTCGTCTTTTTCAGGGAAGACCTTGCATTTTCCATCATGACAATGCCAGACCACATACTGCTTCAATTACAACATCATGGCTGCGTAGAGGAAGGATCGGGGTACTGAAATGGCCAGCCTGCAGTACAGATCTTTCACCCATAGAAAACATTAGGCGCATCATAAAGAGGAAGATGCGACAAAGAAGACCTAAGACAGTTGAGCAACTAGAAGCCTATATAAGACAAGAATGGGACAACATTCCTATTCCTAAACATGAGCAAACTTGTCTCCTCAGTCCCAGACGTTTGCAGACTGTTATAAAAAGAGAGGGGATGCCACACAGTGGTAAACAAGGCCTTGTCCCAACATTTTAAAGATGTGTTGATGCCATGAAATTTAAAAACAAATTATTTTTCCCTTAAAATGATACATTATCTCAGTTTAAACATTTGATATGTCAACTATGTTGTATTCTGAATAAAATATTAAAATTTGAAACTTCCACATCATTGCAATATGTTTTTATTCACAGTGTGTAACGAGGGTACCACCTTTGTTGGAAGGGTTGGTATTTCAATATTTGCTGAAGGCCGCAAACTTTTAAAACCCTCAATTTTAAGACAATATAGACTTTATGCGCATCGTTGTGGTTTTAAGTCCAACATTCTGAGGCTGCAGGAGCTGCAGGGCTATCATGCAGAAGTAAGAGAACAAAAACTATTCACGATGGGGGGGCTCCATATAACAGGTGAGACCAATAACACCGTCAGTGTTAGATACGACATACACCATTATGCAACGGTCAACAAGTCGCTCATCACAGACATCTCCATAGAAAAAAAGGACGACCAAAACTATACTATTTTCTTAGGGTCGTCGCAAAACTTAATTTTAGGCCTGTGAAACAATCAGCACTTTAAAAAAATGGCATATTACAACCTTGCATAGATAAATTGCGCTGATTAGGTTGACGCATATATACAAATTTTCAGGTGGGCGGGGAGGAGGATCCTACCCGGAAGGGGAAAGGAGGAAATGCAGGGTGGGTTAGGGTGGTGCCATTATGTACAGGTCAGGCTTAGGAGGTCTTTTCAGAGGACTGTTTAGGATGGCCATACAATTGTTAAAAAGGGTATTGAGCATCGCTAAACCTCACCTGAAAGCGGCGGCTAAAAATATAGCAACTGATGTCTTCTCAAGATCGTATAACTATAATTCTAAAACTCAAGACAGTTCATGGTCATGGCCCATAAGAGAATGTCTAAACCGCAAGTTATAAGTAGGCTTGGGCATTCGATAAAGAAAACAAAGCGTGGATCCACGAAGAAGGTCTCAGTCATGCACAGAAAGTGTAAGAAGACTGAAGAGAGCCATAAAGAGAAAATTCCTCCCTAAGAGAGCCCTTAAAAACCATTTCTTCTAACATGCCGTTACTGCACTGCATGTCGGGGGAGTGTATTAAGTCTGAGTTGGAAATATTTACAGTCCTGTTGACACAGATGGTTATTGAGAAAAACGCCTATTTCGAAGTATCTCCTTTATCAGCTATGCCCATCATATTTCGAAGTATCTCTTTATCAGATTATCAGGACCTACAGACTTTTGTGGTGTTTTTTTATCGAGAGGGGGACCGGCGGCTAAGATTACATACACATAAATAACACGTTGTATTTACACCTTAAAATCACAAGACCTAATAGGGGTGACATCCCAGACCCTGCAAAGGTCACCCTAATAAATTATCCCAGTGCCATTATATTTTCACAACTCAATGTAAGTCTTGGCGATCGATTGATATCTCAGAGTTCGAGCACTTATCCTTGCCGATGTATCATTGAGAGTCTTATCAACAACAGCAAAGATATGCTGGAATCGGTTTTCTCCAGCAGGTTGTTTTACAAAGACACAGCAGACCACATGGAAGAAACTGACCCTGTGGGCGGTAACGTGGGGCTGATGTAGAGATTGCTCTACATAAGTGGATGCTAGTTTGTGGAGCTTCTGGCTCCTATTCACAGCAATATTTTCTTTCAAGAAAAATTAATGCTAAACTGCGTTGACATAAAATTGTGAATGATCGGAGGCAAATCCGAATTCTGCCTGATGAGCAATGACATGGCCTACAAATTAAATTGTGTCAGCATCCTTATTTGTGAAGAAAATGTCCGTATCACTGACCGTGAGGTTGGGGCATTCCCAAGTATTGCTCTCAACTACTGCCAAGTAAAAAAAACCCATAGATGGAGCTGTGCTAAAATTTTTCCAATACAGCAGGGGGGCTGGGTTTGGTTTCCCGGGTTTCAAATCAAGAAAATTTGTTTTTGGGGACGTAACAAAAATCTGTCATCCTGGTCAAGGTGGATAACACATTCACTTGATCCTATGATAAAACTATGTTGTTAGTAGTTCTTCAAAACCTTACAATTGGAGAGAGAGCAACCATCTCGTTCATAGAACGTTTACATCAACAGACAGCAATTCCCTGCCAAGCTTCTACAGCCGTTCTTCGCAGAAGGTTCATCGGTGTGAGAATTTTATATCAGTTGGGGCGGACCGCCGAACCGGGAAACATCCGTACTTCTTAAACAAACGTAATCGGTTTACTAACGTAACCGTGGTTACCAACGGCAACCCTGGTTCCTGAGCATGATGATACGGAAGGGAAGGAAACGACGAGTACTGCGTCTGCTAAGACACTATGGGAAAACCTTTTTTTTCCTGAACTGAAGCCTTTTCATTCACACAGTGAAACTGCACAGCCATTGGTTCATGCAGCGAATAAAAAAAACAAACCAGTTGCGACAAAGCCCCCCAATGCCCGCCAGAATGGGTGGGGCATCTAGCTATATAAGTGGGCGTTCGCCACAGGATTCTCAGGTTACTTCGACTGATCTGAGCGACCGGTGTAGTTGTGCGGGCCTCATAGCACGGCTAGCGAACGCAGTACTCGTTCACGTACTCCAGGGAACCGAAATGTTACGGGTAGTAAACGGAGTAGTAAGTCCTGCGATACTACCACCGTAGTGTTGCTAAAGACCTAGGGAACACAGTACAAGAGTACAATACGCCATCATGTAAGGAGAGAACGAATATTCGACCATTGTTTGCTAGGGAAGTATCATAACGTCATAAGCAAACAAAGGCCACCCGAGAAAGGGTAAAACAACAACAAAGGCAAGCCGGGCTGAGTCCTTGAGGTCACACCCGCCTGGCCTGGGCATGGACTCCTGCAACTTTGCACACAGGGGCCGAAAACCGAAAGCTGACAGGGGAAATAATGCAGAGAGCTTGGAGCCCGCGATATGTAAGGGCTCTCTGTCGACTGTTTGCGTAACACAGTGGTGTCTTTCAAGCGGAGAGGATCTCGGGACTGCAATGGTCGGGATATTACCAGGTTTGTTAAAACCTTTCAAATGTGGGACGGTGAGGCCAGCCGGCTTTCTTGCCTCACAACAGTATCCGCAGAATGGGAACACTTGCTGGACCATGCCCAAGACGCGGCGATGCTTGGTATTAATATTTAAAATGGGACCCTACTCCGAGTGGGACATTGAAGGCCCAACACAAGGAAGAGTACAGCTTCGCGTGAGGTGTCGACTATCCATCTAGGGAGTCTTTGCTTGTGGATCCGGAGCCTTGGGCGGTACAAAGTGGACAAAGAGTTGTTCCGACCGTTCTATAAGGGCGGAGAATGCTCAAGGGCGGAATGCTCAATGTAGATTCTCAGAGCTCTGACAGGGCAGAGTAGAGATAACTCTCCATTCTCTTCAGAGGGAGGAAGCGCAGAGAGCATAATGACTTGTGCTCTGAATGGAGTGGAGAGCACCTATGGTACGTAACCATGCCTTGGTTTCAGGACGACTTAAGTATTTTGTAAATTAGGCCCGCACCGAATAATTCCAGGCAGGCAGGCAGGGCTAATGGAGAGCGCCTGCAGGTCCCCTATTCACTTTACCGATGATAGTGCCAGGAGCAGAGCAGTCTTCAGCGACAGTGACCTAATGTTGGTAGACTGTAGCGGCTCAAAAGGGGGGGCTCTCAGCACAGTGGGCAGATCCCATGAAAGGACAGTTAGGGGACGAGGCGGGGGATTCCGCCCGCCTGGCACCCCTTAGAAGAGGAGAACCACGCTGTCTCTGCACCCCGATTGGCCCGCAATAGGGGCAATGAAGGAGGAGGCCGCTTATAGCGCCAAAGAGACTTTGAGGCGTGGATGGGGAGTGTCCTATCCAGCGCTCTTGCAGGAATGACAAAACAACCCTGACAGATCGGAGTAGGAGGGTCTTTGCCACAGTTAGACACCAAGCAGAGAAAATAACCACTCTTAAGCGCGTTTGTTGAGGAATCCGTAGACGGGGCCTTAGCCTCCGAAAGAAATTGGTGTTTTTTAAGCGCTTTTGCTATGGGAGGTTAGAAGGATCCGTCGAGCTGCCAGGCTGTAGGCCCACCGCAGGGTGCCTTAAGCCTGTTCGCTTGATTGTTGTGAACTGAAAGCGAGAGGAGCGAGCGTCCCGTCTCAACGGCATGGGCAAGGGGGACGCTACCAACAACTGAGTCAGCTTGATAGCCACGTTAGTTCACCAGAGGGAGCCACCAGGGAGGAAGGAACTGTGTTTTTATTCCCGGATTCGCTGATTACCTGGGGATCAGTGTCGGTCGGGGGAAAGGCATAGAAGAAGGAGGTGGGCCAACACGGCCTTGTCTGTGAGTCATAAATTGGTCAGTGAGAGGTGTCGTCTTAGGCGAAGAGGTTTACCTCTGACTCACCGAGATCTCCCAGATCCTCTGACCGTCTGAGGAGGGGTCCACTCCTTAACGGGGACATTGCTCCTTGATAACATTTCCGCTCCTTGATTAAATTTGCCTGGTATATGTGCCGCTCTCAGCGAGCGCAGGTTGAGTGGAGCCCATTTCAGGAGGTGCTCTACCAGAATGAAGAGGAGTCTTGTAAAGGAGAGGCTTCCCTGGCGATTTATGTAGGACACCATAGACATGTTGTCCAATCGGATTAGCACATGCTGTCCCTTTAGGACTGGCAGGAAGAACTGTCAGGCCCGACACACTGCTAGCATTTCCAGGCAGTTGAGGTGGAAGCCTTCTCCGCCTTTGACCAGTGGCCGAAAGTCGGTATGCCCTCGCACAGCGCTCCCCAACCTGTGTTGGAGGCATCTGTCGTGACAACTGTCCTTCTGCGAACCATACCCTTGGTCACGCCCTGTTCCATCCAGCGAGAACTCTTCCAGGGAGCCAGGGCTGCTATACAGGCCTGATTCACCCTGATTTGCAGGCGTCCGTGACGCCATGCATGGGATGGAACCTGTGGTTTCAACCAGCGCTGAAGGGGGCGCATACGAAGCAGACCCAACTGTAGCGCTGGCGATACCACCGCCATTTGGCCCAGCATCCTCCGAAACATTTTGAGAGGGCGAGTGGTACCAATCTCGAAGGAGGCCACCAGTCTCCATATGGCCAGAGCCCGTTCCAGCATGACTACAGCTCTCATTTGGGCTGAGTCAAAAATTGTTCCCATGAACAATATTCGCTGGCTGGGAAACAACGCGCTCTTGGCAAAATTGACCCGGAGTCCCAGGCGCTCTAGGTTGCTGAGGAGGAGTGTCCTGTGTGATACTAGTTCTGCCTCCAACTGGGCCAGAAGAGCCAGCCGTCGAGGTAGTTGAGAATGCAGATTCCCATCTGTCTCAGAGGAGAAGTTTTACTTCAAAAAAGTGCCGGGGGCCAGGGACAGTCCGAAGGGGAGGACCGTGTATTGATAAGGCCACTCCCTCGAAAGTGAATCTCAAGAATTGCCTATCTGGATGTGAAAGTATGCATCCTTCAGGTCCAGATAAAAGAACCAGTCTCCTGAGCAAATTCGTGCAAGGATCTATTTCAGCGTAGTCCTGAATGACCTTTTCATGAGGACGTGATTCAGGTGTCTGAGATCGAGGATGGGCCGGAGGCCACCATCTTTTTTGGGGACGAGGAAGTAACAGCTGTAGAAGCCCGACTCGCTCTCGGCTGGGGGAACCGTTTCTACTGCTCCTTTTGCCAGCAAATTCATCACGTCTGAGCGCAGGATGTGAGCGTCCTTGCTTTGCACTAAGGGGGAGACCACACTGCTGAAGCGTTGGGGTCTTCGAGCGAATTGGAGTGAATACCCTCGTTTTATTATCCCCAAAACCCAGTCTGACACTCTGGGGATGGCCTGCCAGGCTTGAAAACTTGGGGGCAGAATACTCGTGAGTAATGGAAGAGGAAGTTTGCTCTCTTTTTGAAAATGTGTTTTATTTTTCCCGCTATAACAGTGACTGATTGCTTGGGCACTTAAACGGACACAAGGTGTCAGGAGGTCTAAGAGAGGCTGCTTGGGAGGCAGTCCGGCCGTAGCGAGACCTGGCCCCATCCTCTTCCTTAAGATCAGGAAGACGCCTGAGGTGCTGGGTCAAACGTAATCTTGGGTCGGGGTCCCTGACTCTTAGGAAGAAGGTAGCGTTGCTGGAATGAGCGGGAGGTCCTCGTGTTGCTGAGCCTAGTGGGGCTGAACGGCGGGGGGGCGGGGCAGGTGCTGGCTTGCGGGCTGCTGAGGTCAGCGTAAACTTAGGGGGCCCAATCTAGAGGTAGCAGCGGATGCTGGACCCTTGGCAGGAAATGTAACAAGCTGGGACAAATGTATGTAACCTCCGGAAGTGCTCGGCGAATCTTCGAGCGCCGGTCCGAAGAGACCCTTGGGAGAGACTGGAGCATCGAGGAAGGGGATCTTATCCGCGTCCTTGATCTCTGTTAGCGTCAGCAACAAATGGCGCTCGAGCACCTCAAGGCTGGCCATCGATCTCCCGATCGCCTGAGCGGTGGTCTTGGTGGCGGGCAGAGCCAGGTTGGTTGCGCTCCTCAGATCCCTGAGGGTAGTGGGGTCCAGGCCAGACTCATCGGAGGATGCGGGGATCTTGGCCTGAAAGACCTGGAGGACTGCCATTGAATGAAGTGCCGAAGCCGCCTGTCCAGCTGAAGTGTAGGCACGTCCAGCGAGCGCTGAAGTGTGGTTGTTGAGGAATGAATGGGGTGGTTCCTACCGGCTTGGACGGAGTGAGCGGCTCTTTGTCTCAGCGAAAGCCCAGTGGGGATTGGCTGGCAGAGGTGCTTTTTGGTTTCTTGTTTCGCATTTTCCTCTTGACAATACCCCATAGATTATCTATGGGGTTCAGGTCTGGTGAGTTTGCTGGCCAGTCAAGCACACCAACACCATGGTCATTTAACAACTTTTGGTGCTTTTGGCAGTGTGAGCAAGTGCCAAATCCTGCTGGAAAATTAAATCAGCATCTTCAAAAAAGCTGGTCAGCAGAAGGAAGCATGAAGTGCTCCAAGATTTCTTGGTAAACGGGTGCAGTGATTTTGGTTTTCAAAAAACACAATGGACAACACCAGCAGATGACATGCACCCCAAATCATCACTGACTGTGGAAACTTAACACTGCACTTCAAGCAACTTGGGCTATGAGCTTCTACCCTTCCTCCAGACTCTAGGACCTTGGTTTACAAATTAAATACAAAAACAAAAAAAAAACTTGCTCTCATCTGGAAAGAGGACTTTGGACCACTGGGCAACAGTCAGTTCTTCTTCTCCTTAGCCCAGGTAAGGTGCCTCTGACTTTGTCTGTGGTTCAGGAGTGGCTTAGCAAGAGGAATACGACAACTGTAGCTAAATTACTTGACACGTCTGTGTGTGGTGGCTCTTGATGCATTGACCCCAGCCTCAGTCCATTCATTGTGAAGTTCACTCAGATTCTTGAATCAATTTTGCTTGACAATCCCCATAAGGCTTCTCTCGGTTGGTTGTGCATCTTTTACTTCCACACTATTTCCTTCCACTCAACTTTCTGTTAACATGCTTGGATACAGCACTCTGTGAACAGCCAGCTTCTTTGGCAATGAATGTTTGTGGCTTACCCTCCTTGTGAAGGGTGTCAATGGTTGTTTTCTGGACAACTGTCAGATCAGCAGTGATCCCCATGATTGTGTAGCCTAGTGAAACAAACTGAGAGACCATTTTGAAGGCTAAGGAAACATTTGCAGGTGTTTTGAGTCGATTAGCATGTCACCATATTCTAATTAGTTGACATAGTGAATTGGTGGGTTTTTGTTAAAATGTGAGCCAAAATCATCACAATTAAAAGAACCAAAGACTTAAACCACGTCAGTTTGTGTGCTTTGAATTTATTTAATACACAAGTTTCAAAATTTGAGTTGAATCACTGAAATGAACTTTTCCACGACATTCTAATTTATTGAGATGCACCTGTACTAATGTAACTTATATATATGATACAAAGAATTGAAACTTGTTCTGATTTTTTTTTTAATGGAATTCTTTAACACGCACTGTAAAAAAAAAAAAAAAAAAAAAAAAACGTTTTCTCAGGAAACTTAAAAATGTATACAAAATTAAATTGCCACATTGAAAGTTAAAAGTTACACACTTTTGTGTGTGCACTGTAAAGGTCTGGTATAAAGAATGTTTTTGCTCAGGTGGCCGAAATGTCTGCCCAATAGAGAAAAGTTTTGCTCAGCAAGAAAAAAAATTTGTGGGAACATTGGTTGTGACTGATCTTTTTGGGGTCAAGACGAATTCCCTCTTTTTCATAATATTTGTGAATGTAAGATGCTGTCGGCATCTGTGACTGTGTTTGACGGGTAACCAGACACTTGCTGTTTCAAGTACAAAAACATCTTCACATAATCACGAAACCGTGTATCTGACTGTTGTGGGAAATGCCAAACTTCATCGACCTTGGCCACCACATAACCCTTCTCAACCGCTTTTAAAGTTTGATACTGACCCAACACCCTGAGAGCACCCTCTCCTCCAATGTCTGGTTTTGAGCATTCATGCAGGTTCTGCATAACGGGAACATGAGTTATCCACCGCAGCTGTAAGAGAGGACCGGGTGCAGTAATTTGCAGGGAGGGTACACGGTGGCCTTGATAAGTACGTAATAATTCTCAATTAATTCAAAATCATTGACGCTAAGTGTATTGCCACACCCCTAGTGTCTATGAGCGTGATAAAGCTCATAATTTTCCAAGTGTATGATATAGCTTTCATTCTTCAGGTCAATCATATATTCATGAAAAATAAAATCAGTTTGAATAAGGTAAGCGATAACTTTGCCATAGTATCCTTTCAAATGTTAAAGTTGCCACAGTCATTGCATTCTTTGCATGTGCTGCACTTTATTTGTACCATTTTGTTTCATTAGTTTATTTATTAGAATTTGAAAGATAATAACAATATTGATTGATAAGTAAGATCTGATTTTAGTCCTGTACGAACCCTGTTTAAGTTACCAGTTCTTGGACCATTTTAATCTTTCTGTTGTTAATTGAACTGAACTGTAGTTTTCTGTAGTAAACTGTCTTTGTATATTTCCTATTTTATATTAATTTCCTAGTATTTAATTTACCATTATTTCTTTTGAAGAAAACAATTTCAGAAATTTCATGTTTTAGATTGTAGGTCATCTTGTACCCTGCCAAGGACAAAGCTAACCAGCAAAACTTGATATCAAAAGCATCCTAAATGTTACGTGTGTTTGCACCATATTGTAATGAGTAAACTTTCTTGGTATTGCGGTTTCAAATATCCCTCCATAATCTGTAGTCTTAGCCTGTCAAGGGCTAATGGCAATGGCATATACGTTACTAGTTAGTTTCAAGGAAAATCATTTTCAAATAATGTTCTTTTTTTTGTTGCCAAATAACCCTGTGTATGTGTCCGTCCCCGCAACCCCCAGAAAAAAGTTCAAGCTCAGGATATTTTTTTGCTTTAACCCCTGAGTCTATGAACACATCTTGGTATTTCATGCACGCTTCACGTAATAAGACAACGTCGTTCACGCCGTACTCATACAACTTCTTGAAGCGGAAGACTTTACCCAAGACTGTACTGTACCACGCGTCAAACTTTACCTGGTCTTTATCTCACATGTTTTCATACCCGTAAAACTTTTTGTCGGGGTAGCGTCCGATATAACTCATTTTCCAATCAATTGAAATGATGGGGAAAGTAGCCTTTATCTGTTGTGGTCAGGTTTAGTGACATAGGCATCTTAGACAGGGCCATCGGGGTAAAGGAGTATGTAGCTACTCAGCTCATGAGGAAATATGAATAATTAACCATAACTAGTTATAATTAATTATGAATATTTTAGATCCGCTGTAGATATTTAGCTGACCTCTCAGGGTCAACTGTCTTGTCAATTCTAAGAACGTTAATTTCCTGGTTAAGGGAAATAACTTCCTTACTGTACAATTCTACAAAAGCTTGTAGCATAAATCTGCATGATTAAGTGACTCAAGTTATAAGCAAACAATGAACCACGTCAATTGTGATACAAGTAAGGTTTTATTCACCCCCTACAAATAAACTGGTCTAACATACACATACACACACACACATACAGTTGGTATAGGAAAGGGTTAAAGCTTAACTCAGTACAGAAAGAGGCATAAGGAATTAAATTTATGGAACCATTTGCATATTCAGCAGATCTACACCTGAGGGATACGTCAGATTCTTAGTTCAAAAACACCTTTGTAAAAAGGTGCAAATAATACCTAATGTATCAATTAATAAAACAAACTTTGATACTTGCACGTCTTGTCTGTCTGAAAAAGAGTCCTGATGCAATCTTAAGGCCCAAGATCTTGCTGAAGTTGGTTGATGAGAAAGAACCAGTTTGCGTCAGAGTAACTTGAAGAATGGAAAGGACAAGGCCGAAGCCTGGCACAAGCTTAGCGTTTCCGAGAGCGTTTTATACACCCCTCTCAGAATTCCAAAAAATCACCGACTGGGTGGGTCCCCGGAGCAGGGCCTTTAAGGTCGGAGAAGATACCCGCCTTTCAAGATGGGCTTGTCCAATGAGAAAGATGGAAATTCCACGCGGGAGGTGGCAATTGCTGGAGGGTATACGACCCTTTGTTCTCTAAGCATGGAAATTTGCAAATGGACTTAAATCGAAAATATTAACGATTCTCAGGGCCCTAATAAATATTGCCTATGTACCTATATATAATATACACGCTTGTTTCGATCATAAGAAGGTGAATTCATAGATACTAGACAAGGTAGGATTATAAATAGTGAAAGGATGACAGGAGTGTGTTTCGATTATAAACCTGCATCACAGTATACAATTTCAAAGACAACATACACAATGACAATAATATACACAATGACCTGAAAGATACACTGTTCATTCAAAGAAAGGTTTACCTATGAATTAATTAGAGAGAAAAGTCCTTCCCTTGTGGATTTTCCTTATGGGCAAGGAAGCGATTTTCTTCACCTAAATTCCAGGAGGTCGTAAATGTATCGGGTGTCAGCATTGCTATGGAACCAGGGGCCTGTTCAGCTTCCTGGGGTGTTACAGAGTATTTGTTAAATCTAGCTAACAAAATATATATTGTGTGTTTGAGTGGTCCAGACGAGACAATACCACGATTGAGCGCTGAGACGAAAAAGCATTATGATGTCCACCATAAGGTCCGCTTTGCAAAAATACTCCAGAATTAGAAAGGATGCATAATGTGCTATGAAGCAATATAATTTGTATCGGGGATGTCTGAACTGGTGATTAGCTTTAAAAGTGATTGTGCAAACGAAATTAGCTACCATTTTCATAACGAGTTTCAGAATCATAGAAAATATATTTCTTGCCAGGCTCCTTGGGCGTGCAGGCTTGTATGAAGCATTGATGTAACCCTTGACCTGACAGTTCTTCACCACAATCGCTGCATCGGCTGGGAGTGCATTTGTGCTGTCTGAGGCTGCATCCTGTAATTTCGTACCGTTTTTCCGTTTAAATTTTTCTGGACTCCTTTTTAAAAGTTAAATTAAATGTTATTAATCAAAAAAACATGTCTAATTAATTAAAATCATGAAACCTAAACAATTTTACATCAATTTTTAAAAAGTTTAACAAAAAATGCATGTTTAGGGGACACTTGAAATGTTTAAACATGTTTGTTCCAAACCTTATGTTTTGTTACCAAATTCTTTGTTTTAACATGTCTAATTATTTGAAAGCCTAAAAACATTTCATTTATTCTTACAATAGCCTAATGATTTTTTCCTCAGAAATTCTGTGTTGTGTATTTACATTTTTTAAGGAATAGAACAGTGTAAGTACTTTTTAAATTAATGAAAATGTAAAACAAATTTGGAAAATAAAGGGGATTTAAGATTACAATTAAAACATTGAAGAAATATTGTATGATAATTCCTTAAAAATAAGGTTTTAATAATTTTAGTAGTAGTAGTAGCCTATTACATTACTGAACAATAGTAATATATTTCTGCCGCAATACCTTCAAGTTAAACCAAACTTTTATTTTGACGGGTTGCCGTGAATACCTTTACATTCCTGTGTTTATATGATATGAGGATAGTTTTACTCAATGAAAATGGTCAAATGCTCATGAAGTGACTGTCAGAGCAGTTCTGGAGATGTTGTTCATGTATTTATGTCCTTATTAGTGAGACGGCAGACGTTAATATCACAGCAAGCGTCACGCGCGCTTCAGTACGAGTGGTAAACAAAACCGCACATCTGCGCCATTCATTAACACAGAGACACGCAGAATTAGTGTTTAAATAGTCGTTTTGCTGCTTAATATTTACAAATACTATTGGGAGTGTGCTCACTTGTGTGTGCGCATCGGGGCGGAACTCCGCTGTGCGCGATGCAGAGAGCATGTAGAGACAGAAATGACATGCCGTCGTGTAAATAAGATAAATAACATAAGGCTATTTAGTTTGTTTAATAAAAGAACACGGTATAGACCTGTTCTATAGAAAAGGCAACTTTAAATGAATTCTGTTGTGATCTGGCGCTATAGAGAAAATAAAATTAAGTAATGAACTTGACCTCCAAGGGGGACCCCCTAATATAATGGCAGGGGAAACACTGATTTTCTTTGCCAGGTGGATTCTTCTTATGCATGTCGTAGCAGTAGATTGATTTACAATAGTGCAAACACGCTGAGCATTGCACGTTTTCTCAATCAAAACACATTGCAGACATGCTTACAATGGTGATTTTGGAGTTTTGAGTAACCTTTATAGCAGAATTCGCACACATGGTCAGCACCAATTAATGCTGTCAGATTCAGTATTATATAGTAATGTTCATTGTGTAAATAAAGGAACACCGTATTTGGATGAGACTCTTTGGTCAGGGGTTTGTACCTTTCTAATGCTTGCGTTCTTTCCTATAAAAAAAAACAAACAAAAAAATTTTCATCTTTTGGTCACCTGGTCAATCTCCAAATCTGTCAGTTTACGATACTGACCCCTGCCTCCCAATCTGTTCATGGCCACGGTGGCTTCAATCTCAACCATGTCGTCAGACAATAACTGTCCATTAACCGTAAACTTTTTTCAATTAGATCAGTAAAAAGATTAATGTCGTAATTATTTCACGGTGTTAAAACGGCGTTAACGGGGGACTTCAACCTGGGTCTGCTCAGGGTCAAATTGATCACGTGCTGATACGTCTAGTAAAATTTATTAACGGAAGGAACCAGATTGGCCGACTCGTACACACTCACTCAATGGACAGGGGCGATCTAACTATTTACTAACCGTGGCCAATTGTAGCAAAGGCAACTACTTGAACACAATGACAAAACAGTGACCTTCACTTTTCCCTCTCTCTACAATTGCACATACAGCAATTGTAGAAAGCGAGACGACACAAACGGTTTCCTTTGTTTAGCCGCTGGTCATTAGTTAACTTGTTCCCCAATTTCTGATTAGATGGGCATGTACAGTGGGGCAAAAAAGTATTTTCAGCCACCAATTGTGCAAGTTCTCCCACTTAAAAAGATGAGAGAGGGCTGTAATTTTCATAGGTATACTCAACTATGAGAGACAAAATGAGGAAAAAAATCCAGAAAAATCACATTGTAGGATTTTAAAAGAATAAATTGGTAAATTCCTCGGTAAAATAAAAATTTGGTCACCTACAAACAAGCAAGAATTCTGGCTCTCACAGACCAGTTAGTTTGTCTTTAAGAAACCCTCCTATCCTCCACTCATTACCTGTATTAATAGCATCTATTTGAACTCGTTATCAGTATAAAAGACACCTGTCCACAACCTAAAACAGTCACACTCCAAACTCCACCATGGCAAAGACCAAAGAGCTGTCAAAGGACACCAGAAACAAAATTGTAGACCTGCACCAGGCTGGGACGACTGAATCTGCAATAGGTAAGCAGCATGGTGTGAAGAAATCAACTGTGGGAGCAAATATTAGAAAATGGAAGACATACAAGACCATTGATAATCTCCCTCGATCTGGGGCTCTATGCAAGATCTCACCCCGTGGGGTCAAACTGATCACAAGAACTGTGAGCAAAAATACCACACGGGGGGACCTAGTGAATGACCTGCAGAGAGCTGGGACCAAGTAACAAAGGCTACCATCAGTAACAAACTGCGCCGCCAGGGACTCAACTCTGCAGTGCCAGACGTGTCCCTCTGCTTAAGCCAGTACATGTCCAGGCCAGTCTGAAGTTTGCTAGAGAGCATTTGGAAGATCCAGAAGAGGATTGGGAGAATGTCTATGGTCAGATGAAACCACAATCTAACTTTTTGGTAAAAACTCAACTTGTGGTGTTTGGAGGAGAAAGAATGCTGAGTTGCTCCAAAGAACACCATACCTACTGTGAAACATCATGCTTTGGGGCTGTTTTCTGCAAAGGGACCAGGACGACTGATCCGTGTAAACGAAAGAATGAATTGGGCCATGTATCGTGAGATTTTGAGTGATAACCTCCTTCCATCAGCAAGGGCATTGAAGATGAAACGTGGCTGGGTCTTCAGCATGACAATGATCCCAAACACACGCCCGGGCAACGAAGGAGTGGCTTCAAAAGAAGCATTTCAAGGTCCTGGAGCGGCCTAGCCAGTCTCCAAATCTCAACCCCATAAAAAATCTTTGGAGGGATTTGAAAATCCATGTTGCCCAGCGACAGCCCCAAAACATTATGGCTCTAGAGGAGATCTGCATGGAGGAATGAGCCAAAAATCCCAGCAACAGTGTGTGAAAACCTTGTGAAGAAAACGTTTGACCTCTGTCATTGCAAACAAAGGGTATATAACAAAGTATTGAAATTAAATTTTGTTATTGACCAAATACATATTTTCCACAATAATTTGCAAATAAATTATTTAAAAACCCTACAATGTGATTTTCTGTATTTTTTCTCTCTCATTTTGTCTCTCATATTTGAGGAATACCTATGATGAAAATTACAGGCCTCTCTCATCTTTTTAAGTGGGAGAATTTGCACAATTGGTGGCTGACTAAATACTTTTTTCCCCCACTGTATGAGAAATCTTTAGACTCATAACCAAACCATAATCCATGAAAGACAACCATTTATTTAACCTTAACTGATATGAAGTGTGCACTGCAAACACAAGCATTTTTGATGATCGTTTCTGTCCAGTCCGCTCGTTTTATTGCGTTTAACCACAGCTGTCATCGTTTTTTTTGTCTGGTAATGGCAGCATGTTTGCAATAAAATTTCAAATTGGAGCCTCTACCACACTGATTCTGGCACCCAACATCACAACAAAATTATATTTTAAGCTCCTTATGTAGCCGACTCTATTCTGATTTGTATTGGCCACCTCCAGTTATTCCTTTGTTTTCCCTCCAGCTAATGCTGTGATGTAATTGTGACGTTGGCACTAAAAGGGTCTATAGCCGTTGTTTAGAGCACAGAGGAGATTCACTATCAGATGTCTTTCTCTCAAACGTTCATGTAATGCATCATGAACACCCACAAAATTTTCAAACACCTCTGTTTGCAAACTGCAGAAACGATTCTGTGACGTTTGATGCTGTTTATATAAAATACCTCTTATTTCCTGAATCCATGTGTCCTGAGCATCCAATCTGTTATGAATCGCGTCCGGTCTATTATGCACCTCTTCGCGTAGGGCATCAAATCTTTCATTAATGATTTCACGAATCAGAGTCCTGTTTTCGTTCTGTGCAGCATTCCAACGATCTGCTGACAATGATTCTGATTTTTCCTTCTCCGGTTCTTAAAAAGCGAAAGGCATTTGAAGTCCTCTTTTTGTTATTCTTTTGTCTTGATCGCTGACCCAAGACGTTCGCTCCCAAGCACACAACCCTGAATGTCATCCAAGCTTTCACGGTCCCCATCTGTGTAGGAAAAGCAAAACAGAACTCAAATTAAAGGTACTCGACTACAGCAAAGTTATAACTAACGCGTTAAGTAAAATAAAAAATTTAACCGTTTTAAAGAAAAATAAACAGAAAATAAAAGCCTAATTAGCTAAATATGTAAAATATTGCCAGACTTGAAATAAGTAAACCATTAACGCATAATTATATATATATATTAGGGCTGTCAGTTGATTAAAGTTTTAATCTAATTAATTACATGACGTGCCGATTAATTAATCGAATTAATCGCAAATTAATGGCACATCAGATTTGGCTGGGAAATACTCCAAAAGATATAAATTCATTGTGTGGTAAAAAGCATCAAACAGACATTTACAAAAGTAGCTCGCAAAAAATATTTTGTTTGATAAAATTTATTACATGTACTCTTTTGGACCATGAGGGTGAGTAAATGATGACACAGTTGTCATTTTTGGGTGGGTGAACTATACCTTTAATTAATCTTATTAATTTTATTATTATTATTATGGAAATATGAAATTATTTCTTTAATAAAATGATACTCTAAACAATAAACTAAAACTGCTAGTAGGTGGTGGTAATTGTCTTAATGATTAAGTCATCGAGTCATCTATTCATTCATTTGATTCGTTCAATTGGCTGATTCATTCAGGAGTGAAGTAAATAGGCTTGTTTATGAAGTTTTCGTCTTGAATCATTAGGCGTGTTCGACTTGAAGATCAATCACATCAGGGAATGATCGAGCAGAGCAGCAATTAGAAGCAAGACTAATATTCTTATGCTTGAATCCTATCGCCGGTACTTTGATGTCACACACGAGTAGTCTGTGCTGAACCGCTTCAAATCCACAAAGCCTAATGATCACCCCAATTCGTCAAACGTGCAATAAAGGGTTAGTTCACCCAAAAATGAAAAATTACCCCATGATTTATTCACTCAAAGCATCCTAGTTGTATATTACTTTCTTCTTTCAGACGAATACAATCAGAGTTATATTAAAAAATATCCTGGCTCTTCCAAGCTCTATAATCGATTGGATGGTAGCACAAAATGTGAAGTCCAAAATTTAACCATCATTATGAAAGAGTCCACACGGCTCGAGGGGGGGGTTATTCAAGGCCTTCTGAAAGCCACGCAATGCGTTTGTGTAAGAATAATATCCATATTTAAAACTTTATAAACCGCTATGTCTAGCTTCCGCTAACTGTCGTACACGCATTCACGTGAGAGTGGAGTCCAGCGGATGACGTAGGCGTAGCGTTAGCTCTGGTGAGAATATGCTAGTCTTGCGAGAAAAAAGTTTTGTTTACAGCAAAGGAAAACCAGTGTCCTCTGCTTATATT
>JADLZN010006721.1:0-160243 GCA_018155175.1 Sinocyclocheilus anophthalmus | reverse complement strand
GGAAAACTTCCTACAAAAATAGCGTCCTACGACACACTAGAGGGCAGTATTTTATAAGGTATACATACACAGCAGCTGCGTTCAGATTTTCTGTCACGCCAAAATGTCTTCAAAACACAAATAAAACGTCTGCCTCCACAAATAACATCACTATTGGAATAAGTGTTATGCTAGTGTACAGTATGTGAATCGTGAATATTCTTGATCAGTGAGTTCTCCATTAGTTAGTAATGCACTACATGTGTGTCTGTACAGATTACAAAGATCGAGTCCTAAAGCACCATCAGTGTAACATGGATCGCACTACTCTTAATAAATGCATGTGTTTTTTACGTCTCTAGGATAGGTTTAGACAGCGCTAGCACATTAACACTCATTCGTTACCAAAGGACTATTTGTTAAGCAAATCATTATGCAAATAGTGTGTCTTTGAATCTTACAGTAAAGCAATGAGCACATCTTGAATTAATAGGCTACACATTTTCATGCATGCATTGCCTCCTTGAAAATGTCTTTTCTAGCGCATCACTACCGTCTCCGATCTGGTTTCCAATCCGAATACGTGTAGTGTGAACGCAGACTATTGAGGGAAATCACTGCACGTGGTTTTAGCAGCTGGGAGGGCGATATATGTCTAATGCTTTCTAGGCTTTAACACTTAACTACAGACTATAAGCATCTACACATTTCCCTCGTGTTTATAATATTATTCAACGCGGTTTTTCTATAAATGGGTGAATAATAAGGATTGGGGAAGCAACATGCAGTAGGCTAATTGTAGTCTCCTTCGGTGTGAATGAGGCAGCAAGTACTTCTTTTTTTACAATCAATACTGCAGCTCAAATACCTCTACACTGCTACTAAAAAAGGTCATACTATTACTTTTTTTTGCAGTGGAAGTAGCTTGAAGCCACAACAACTGGACCTCAAACCAAAAAGAGTTTGCAAGCAAAAAGTAAAAGCGACACAAACGCTCACAAACCCTAACACTGCTATTAAATGAACAAGATATATATAAAAACCCGAAAATTAAATGGAAGGTAAACAATATGTTCAAATTCAATGCATCTAGCCACTTGGCCTCTTGACATAACAGGCAAAATGTAAAGAAAAATATACAAATATTTATATCATCTTATACATAATCAGTGTTTTCTTCAAAGAAACATTCCCGTGTGTCACCCTGGATACATTAAAAAAAACGTCAAGATGTTATTTGCCACGGTTTCAAATGGCTGCCAATATATTTCACACATTTACTTTCACCATGAACTGAAGCTAAACCCAACCAAAGAGCCGTAATATTTCTGGAGGTGTTTGAGCAACATTCAACATCTAAAATAAACCTTTGTCTTTGTCATTTTTTTTTAAAGCTAGGGAAGTAACGGTTCACAGATTCTCAGTTTTAGGGCCAGTTTAATTTTGTGTACCATTTGGTTAAAAATAAATAAATAAATATGTTTGTATGTATGTGTATATGTATATATATATATATATATATTCTGTATGTATACGTGTACACATGTGAACAGATGTGAAATATGTGATCACATGGGTTTTGTTCCAAATCCACGTTTCATGTGTGTTTCACATGTGTTTCACGTGTTATTTTCACGTGTATTTTTTTGTAAGGGAAATTAAATAAATATTAGAACATACAGTAATCGCTGAACATGCAGAATAGACCATACTTCTATTTACTACTACCACAAGAAAGTTGGTTTTCTTTTCATGTTCTTAAGATGTGATTAGCATATAAATATGATAGAAAGAATAAAAGAATACATAAGAAAAAACGATCAGTGGCCTTCAGCTCATGCAAAGTGAAAATCATTTTGGACACTATCTCGGTCATATCATGGAATAATTGCTCCAAACCAGCGATTATTCAGCAGTGCAGCACATTCACAGCGTGAACAAGCGGCCTACAGAGACTGAGAAATGTGCAAACGCTGCCTGCTGTAATCACAGCGTCTGTCTGCGCAGAAATCCTCAGCGCTCCCTACAGAGGGATTGAAACCACCAACAAATAATCAGAGATCATTCTGATCGCAGAGCTCCATCCGCTTCGACCACAACTGCGGTGATGTTGTGTGAAATAATCCTAAAAGAAAAAAAAAAAAAAAATCTGTCTACAACATATTTTAGAAAATAATAGAAAGAAAGATGTGACAGAGAAAAGGTTTATAACTCAAACCCAAACTGGTTTCAGGGTAGAGCTAGTCTAGACCAGAGCACACACCAGCCTCACTATTATTAAACCAGCTCCCCTCTGAGCTCAAACGGCAAGTCTGTGTCTCTTCTGCGTCTGTACACCATAGAATCATAAACTCCTGCTGTTACGTCCACATCAGCTTTACCGTATGCTCTTCCCTGTGGAGAAAAGTGGAATAAACCACAACTATAAACAAAAGTGAAACGGCAAACTGACCGAACATAAAAACTATCGCACCACTATCCTGCAATACCATAATTCTGCAATCATAATGGAGCTCGTGTATATCATATCCTTTGAATTAAAAGGAATTTAATTTAGATATAAATTGTAAGCTTTAAATTAGCAGTCACACTATTTAACATTAAAAGTGCATATTTCTAGATTGATCCAACTGCATGTTGGTTCACACACTCACCTCATGGTAGGTGGATGGTGCTCGTGGATGAAATTGGGCAGCAGGGGGCAGCAGTGAGTAGCCCTGCAGGTCCTCGTATGCCCCCCAGCCTCTCACCTTCTCATAGTCATGAGCAAGAGGGCTTGTGCTGTGTCTGCCATCTGGAGGGAAGGAAACTCAGCACATGAATACTTCAACCGTGTACCTTCAAACTGCAAAAACGTTTTAATTGTTAACTACTCTGTAAACAACTGTCACTGGAGGGGTTTGCTCAAATATTGAAAACTCGCTTTGCATAAAAACAAAAGAGCTTTTAAAAGCAGAAAACTTGAAGTGATCTAAAATGCCTCCCCTTACACCATCACAGAAAAAGAAAATATTTCTTTGTTATTTCTGCTATGGCAAGGATCAATTTAACTCTCACTCATATTCAGGTTTGTTCATATCCCTAACTCTTAACTATACCTTAAGTCACGTAGATGATCGATTTGTTCACAAACTTCCAATGAAAGACGGACCTGACCCATACAGTCTCTTAGGACCCACAATCGCTTAGTGTTGGGGAAAGATTATTTTAAAAGTCATAAATTACAATATTGCGTTACTCCATGAAAAAGTAACTAATTGTGTTACTTAGTTACTTTTTATGAAAAAGTAGTGCAGTTACTTTGGAAAGTTAAATTTGGACAGATGTAATGTAAGTACGGGCGCAAGACAGCAATTTCATGACATGCAAGAAAAAAATAAATGAAGCATGTGCACGATTTACTTAATTCTTCCTGATGTACATAAAATGTGCACGATTTAGCAAATCGAGGGAACGAATTAGTAAATTGTGCACACAATTTATAAAATGAGGGAACAAAATAGTAAATCGTGCGCACAATTTAGCCTACTATTTTTTTCCTGCATGCCATGTGCGGGGCTCCGTAGTAAAGGCTACGGTCGCGAGAACGTTGCAAAACTTTCTTACCATGACTCGTGTTCTTGGCTGGTTTTCCTGGTATACGTTGCTGGACAGATGTCTCGTCCAGTCAGTGTTGAGTAATCCCAAACCAATGGCGCTGTCTCAAACTATACCTACCTCTTCCGGTTGGTCTGATTTGTCGTTGTGAGTGGATTGTCATTGTGTTTTCTGATTTGTTAATTTGTTTTCTGAATGTGTGTGTTGAAGTTATTTGTTTTTTTAGACTTTGCAGTTGGTTTGTGTAAGTTGTTAGTTTGTTTTAGAATTGGTTTTGTTTTGACACTTCTCTGTCACCGTAAAAAGGCCCTTTCAAACCACAAAAGGGAAAATTAAATAAGCCTCCATTGAAGGAAGTGCCCTTCGTCTGCACCTCACTACCAAGTTCTCTCAAACCACAGGGACAGGAGAGAGGTCAGATGTCAGTGAATATAAATGGGAATGTATTTGAAAAAAGTAATGTGATTATGTAACTCACGTTACTTGTAATGTGTTATGCCCAATGCTGCTCATAACACTCTAGCAACTGTTTAACGATGGGCCAAAAACACTAACTTTTTTGCTAAATTGCCGGAAGGTTATTAGGGAGAGGCAAGATCTGAACCTAAAAATTTAAAAGTTCAGCTTTAATATCCCTCTTAAGTGTATAAGAACATTAGATTTAGTCTCACCATGATCCTCAGGGCCTTCAGGGTGAGTAAACAGGGCAGGACTGTAGACCTCATTTTGGTAGTAATAGTATAGTAAGTATTATTTTAGTAAAATGAGTTCTCTCCTGCTATGAGGAAAAAGCGAAAAAGGACATCTTAGTAGAATAAACAGTGTTGTGAATCAGGTGTGATTGTTTTCCAATACCAAGACGGAAATGTTGCTTTCAAGTATTTTTTTATCGACTGTTTTGCTAGAACAGCCTTTCCAGCTTCCTGTGTAAAAAAAGAAAGAAAGAGGAAACGGCTGAAACCTGTGAGAGTGTCCAGGATTAATGATATACCCGTCCGTAGCTCTCATAGACGGTGCTGTCAGGCTCAGAGCTGCTGTCGATGAGGAGCGTTCGCTGTGCCGAGGCATTGATAAGCTCTCTGCTCGCATAGCGGGGGACCTGCAGAAACATCACGTCACACCTGCAAGTTAGAAAACATGACGAGAAAGCAGAACTTCTGCAAGCAAAGAGGAATTTCTGAGGAGCAGTCAATAAATTCAGATGTCCAGAAAATTGAAAGTGCATTATAATAAGCCTTAAAGTTTACATTACAGCATCTGAATATCTGAATAACTTTCCTAATGCATTTTATATATATACTGTATATATATAATTATCTCATATAATAACACACACATCACCCACTTAATCATATATTAAATATATTTATATAAGTAATACTAATAACATATAATTTAAATAAATAATTTAATATTTTGTGGTATTTTCTATTATAAAATATAATATTATATATTTCGAACATATAGATCGATATGTTGTGATGCATAGGGTATCACACAATATACAAATATATACGTTTATAACTAACTTTTAAATATTATTATATACAAAGTGAATGACTCAGTATTGCATATTAGATTTCATGCCTCAACACAAATCAATATTTTATGTTTTAACAACGCACACATTTAAGAAATGAATTAATCAAAATATATTTATTTAATGCTTTTCTACTTTTTCCCTAATTGAATATTCTGGGTCATTTTACAAAAGTACAATACTCTGCCCATGTTATTTTATGTTAAATTTAAAGTTCAATTTACACTTCAGGCTTCGGTTTCTCTTTGTAATATCCTACTAAAACTCCAAGACTTTTGTCTATTCTGCTGTTTTTTCTTTTTTGGTTGCTCGTGACTCTGTCACCTGTAGGCTGGTGAATTGAACACTCTGTACTTCTCTGGAGTCTATTTATGGAGATGCAAGCTAAGCAGCGTTTCTATATGCCGTCTTGAGGGCTTCCATAGCTACTGGAAGCTGAAAGGCTTCATCCAGACAGGCAGAAGTTGTTCAGAATGCCTTCCAGCCATCGCAGCATGCTGGTCTTGCTTGTTAGTGCGGCTCACATCACCATTACTACTGCTCATATTAAAGCACAGGAGTTTGTTCAAATCTCTAAACAAGTATTCAACTTTATGGCACCTAGCAAACCAAGCATCACTACACTCACATTTTTAGCAGCAATCTTGTTTTTTTCAGGGTTTACACAGAAGTGAGCGGGCTTTGATTCAGAGAGCTAACACGACTCACCTCTGCTCCTCGCATTTGGTCTCCTGTGAAATGCTCCTGGTGTCCTCTGAGGGCAAAACCAAAGGAGAGTGGGGTGTTACAGGGCAAAGGTCACAGGAAGGAGAGCATGACGGAAATGAAAGGTGTCCAGAATGTCAGACAGACAGAACACAAGATTGTTTGTGTACGAAACATTCATCATACACCATTTCAATTATTGGTTCCTCCCTACAAATTGTGTTGTGACAGTAGCTTTAATAAACTGATAAAAAGGGCCGTTCAAATTGAAAGCGAGAGGATCGAGGACGACAGGTTCATGAATAGAGAGGAAAAGAAAAAAAAACGGGAGCGAGAGATGAGAGGGGAGAGACAAGACACCTGACAGTTTGAAGGAAGGGGCGAGGCGAAAAAAAGACAGATGGGGTGAGTGAGAGAGAGAATGACAGAGGACGAAAGGGAAAGGGGCGAGATAAGGGGAGAGACGAAGGGAGGAAGTGACAGCTGCCGGGGAAAGGAGAGATGGCGGGATGATGCAGATGGCTGAGGAGGCAGCGAGCGAGATAAGAGGGAAAGAGAGAGATGGATTTAAAAGTGAGAAGTCATATTAGGATTCAGACAGTTCATCCCTTTTGCGCCGCGTGCTGTCGCTACGAGTCGACCAGTCTAGGACACGCTGTCTAACAGCGCAAAGTAGAAACGGTGACACGCTGAGGAGTTGCGCTGCCTTTTACCTTTCAGGCTCCGCCCTCTTTTCCATTTGGCCAATAGAAAGCAACTCAGAGGATTTAGGAACAACAGAAGACCACCTACAGTCAGGATCACCACCACATAGACAGGAAGACCGCGACCTGTTGAGGAACAAGGCTGTGAATAAAAACTACATAATGCATCAGAAAGGATTGTTTTATTGAAGTGATATTCAGTCAGTGAATCCCAAAATAATTTGGACACTAAGAACTATATGTTTTTCCTCATATAACCTCTATAGAAAAAATGTACTACTGAACTTACATTTATTTATTATTTATTATTTACCTCTTTGACAGATATACACCTAATTTTTGCATTAGTTCTTGCCCTTACTTTTTTAAACATATACATTACTCTTAGATTATACTGACTACTGAATATTGTTATTATTATTATTATTAAACATTTTATAAATTATTTGATAAAAATGTATTATTATGATTATTAAACAATGTTAGTATTTTTAATTAAATGTATTATTATTATTATTAAACGTATTCTTTGTATAAAATGTATTATGATATTATTAATGTTAAAAACTTTTCCACAATACTTCTCATTTGTCTAACAATAGTGTAAATAAAGCCAATTACATACATTTGAAAATTAATCATTATTAAACATTTGTATTATATGAATCAGTTGTATTTATTATTTCTTATTATTTATAATGGTAAAGGAACACTTTTTACACACATACAATACTTTTCAGGGTCTAACACTAAATATAGTGTAACGAAAGCCAATAATAATTTACACATTTTAATACACAAAAACAATATAAACTGAGCAAAATTTACTGAAGTTAATTGTAACGTCTATTTATTAGGGGTTCAAGCACGAAGTGCTGAAACCCTATTGTAATTGTAAGGATTTTTTTTATTATTATTTTTCTCTGATCGTGCAGACCAAACCGTAAGGCTTAGAGACTTGAAAATTGGCCAAATGATAGAGCTCAATTTGGGGAGAATCTATCAAAGGCTCAGCCCAATTGGCCTAACGGGGGCGCTACAGCGCAAAAAACTAAAATTTCAGACACTTTTGGCCATAGCTCATACACCATTTGTCGTAGACTCAAATGTTACATCGTTTCAATCATTGGGGGTCAGCCCGCGAAAAACAAGAACTGCGTAACTCAGATTCTTAGGACGCACGGTTGGTTTTTCCGTTTAACTTAACCTATTATCCCAATTATGGTGCGAACTAGTCTAGGTTTTTCGACTGACGGAAACCAAACCACTGCAAAAATATTTGGTGGACATTGATTATCAATAATTATCAAAAAAAAGTTGAAATTTCGATTTTCGTGCGCAACAGCATGCAAAGAAACGTCTATGCTAACTTTAGCCAAATGTTATTTTAGCTATAACTCTTGAATGGAATGAGATATCTTCACCAAACTCGGTACACATATGTATGAGCTCAATCTTTGGTCAAATAAAAAAAAATGCGCAGCTCTACCACTTGGTGGCGCTATGGCGCTAAGGGCGCTATTCTAATAGACAGAAAAAAATATTAATTCAGCTATAATAGGGCAGCCGGTGTATGATCGACTCCTTGAAAAATGGTATGAGCGTCTTGGTTAAAGTGCAGAGTCCTATGACGTAATTTGCATATCTCAAAAAATGGCCGCCATTGACAAACACAAAGAATCTTTTACGCACCTATTTGACAGGGTTAACGGAGGTCGATCGGAACGAAACTCGGTGGGCATGTTCGACACATGGCCCTAAAGGTCTGTAAGAATTTTGAAAGAAATCGGCCACTGGGGGGCGAAATTGCGTTTTTCAAGTGCGTAAACGATTGTATATTGCGCGATTGTTCACACATCAACAGAATATGCATATCATTTGATAGATCTTCTCATATCGAGTAAATTTGCCTCTAGAACCATTGCTGTCAATCAAATCGTTCATTAAATATTCTCTATTAAATTAAAAACCTACTTTTGCGAACTAGTCCTAGGTTTTTTGCTCAATCTCGATCAAACAACTGCAGCACAATTCTCTGGACTCTCTAGATCAATAATTATCAAAAAAAATTTGAATTTTGTCCTTCACTTACTTTTTAACGGTGTCATTTAGAGAAGGGGCGTGGCCAAAAATACCCAAATGCCTATAAAACCTAAACAAAAACTCAAAACTTTACGAAACTTGGTGAAAACATGTGTCAGATGACTCTTAACAATTATGCAAAGTTTCATGGAGATTGGACCATAGGTGGCGCTATAACAGTAAACAAAGTATCCAAAAACACAATATTTCAATTATAACAGAATTAAACTGTACACAAAACGTTCATATATTCACACATACACTAAATCTTGATATCATAAGATAGATCTCCTCATGCTGAACAACTTTGCCTCTGGGAACAATGTTGTGAATAAAACATGGTAATTAAATATTCAAGATTATTTAAAAAAGCTACTTTTGCGAACTAGTCCAAGGTTTTTCGCCCGATCAGAACCAAACCAGTGCAGAAATACTCTATGGACAGTGTTTATGAATAATTATCAAAAAAAAGGTTGAGCTTTCAACTCACGGTCGCAAAGGGGCGCCAAAACGTTCATAAGTGGCAGGGCCAATTTGACTAAAATGGCTATAACTTTTGAACGGAATGAGATATCTTCACCAAACTTGGTACATATGTGTATGAGCTTAATCCTTGATTAAATAAAAAAAATGGCGCATCTCTACCACTTGGTGGCGCTATAAGAGGGGAAAAACAGAAAAATAGCTATAACTATGCAACCGTTGGTCCGATCGACTTGAAAATTGGCACGCAGTGTCTTTGTCCAAAGTGGCACAAGTGTCTATGAGGACATTCGCGTATCTCAAAAAACATGGCCGCCATTGGCCAAACAATTTTAAGCACATATTTGACAGGGTTAATGGAGGTCGATCGGAACGAAACTCGGTGGGCATGTTCGACTCAGGGCCCTAAATGTCTGTAAGAATTTTAAAAGAAATCAGCCACTGGGGGGCGAAATTGCGTTTTTCAAGTGCGTAAACGATTGTATATTGCACAATTTTTCACACATCAACACAATATGCATATCATTTGATAGATCTCCACATAACATTGCCTCAAGAACCATTGCTGTCAATCAAATCGTTCATTAATTATTCACAAATATGTTAAAAACCTACTTTTGCGAACTAGTCCTAGGTTTTTCAATTTCAATCAAACCACTGCAGTAATATTCTCTGGACTCTCTAGATCAATAATTATCAAAAAAAAATTGAATTTTGTTCTTTGGTTACCTATAACGGGGTCATTTAGAAAAGAGCGTGGTCAAATATACCCCAAAACCTATAAAGCCTAAACAAAAACTCCAAACTTTACGAAACTTGATGAAAACATGTGACAGAAGACACTTAACAAGCATGCAAAGTTTCATGGCGATCTGACCATAGGTGGCACTATAACAGTCATAAATGTTAAAAATCATCATATTGCTTTGGTAAATTACCTGCTTTTGCCAAAAATGCTATTTTTAATCATAGATTTAAGTGGTTACAGCCATGTTAAAAAAATCTTTTTCCTTATTTTCCTTATGTGCTTAATGCCTTACTGCTTGGCCCCTTAATTGCTGCTTGCAGCTATATTTTTTAATTGTAATTGTTTACCAACTCCATAGTGCTTTAGTGCAAAAGTCTTATAAAGAAACTTAATACGTCCATTCAAAATCAGCATGGCACCAGTTGCTTAAAGGTATTTTCAAAAACAACTCAAAATCCTGTAAGTTTGAGTTAGTTAGAGAAAAGTTCTAGAATCATTTGTTTGCTTCTTGGGGAGATATTTTGTCATCCAATGCAATGACACTCCGACATTTTCAAGCATGAGTTAAGCGTTCAAATACTTTTTGGGCACAAGATATATTAATGGCAGCTGTGCTGAAACTCACACATATATATGTTCATGATGCTGAAATATGTCTTGGGTTGAATTTGCACAACTATGCATCACTGTCCTGTTGGATTTGCTATACCATATGTCACAGTTTTGTAGAAGAGAGCGTGTGATTGGCACAGATTTGACATGCTCGAGTCATGCCTCGCCGCGTGAAAACACCTCCAACGCCGCAAGAACTAGTTTATTCACACAGACAAAAGACATTGATGAATCTTTCGCAGAAACTGCCTCACACAGTGTATCATTCCCAAATCAAACTGATGACATAGGAACTATCTGAGGAAATTGAAAACCCTAATGAATCTTTTCTACACAAACCCAATCAAAATGCAAAGCAGTATCTAACGGACCTCGAATTTGCCGCAAGCTAATGTCAGTTTATTTTGTATCCCGACTCAAGGGTCAATAACTGCCACGGTGTCCCATTAAACAGCACCAAAGCATTCAGGATTATAGCCTGAGCAAAACTGCACCAAACTCACGCAGCGGGGAAAACATCGAGCCCCAAGGCTTTATGAAAGCACACGAAACAGGCCGGTAAAGGCCACGGAAACTGAGGTACGAGCTGAGAAATTGATCTGAATTCTGGGGTGTCAGGCCTTTTCTACATTTGATAAATAGCAGCTGCAGTAAGCTGGAGGAAGAAATGCAGCACCTGCAAGAGCCGAGTCCTGGTCTGCTGGGGAGACCCCGTCATCTGCTTCCTCCGCATCTGAGAGAAAGAGAGAGAGAGAAGGTAAATCACTGAATGCAGAGGTTACAGAGTGCAGTCGCTTTGTTCTGCTCTGACCGTGAGTCTATGATCAGAAAATTCAAAAACTGAAATTGATTTATGCATTTAAAAACACTTTGCATCAACAACACTACTAGTACTACGTATAGCCGAGTCCATTAGAGTGCACTGAAAATATAGAGTTGAAAGGAAAATAATGAATTCCACTGAAAGCACAGAGGTACCAATGTGTAAAATCAAACATTATAGACTTAGTCTAGCCTGAAAAGCCCCATTGTGATGCGTAAAGACTTTAGTCAGAGTAAATGGCATATTTAATGTGACAAACGAAAACGAGGCACTTGAATGGACTGTACTTTCACATCCCTGTTTTCATTTGCATTAAATTACATGTGGCTTCTACTCGACTGGAGTGAGTTGAAATAAGGTGATTGCGGAAAGCAGCGCATGGACCTGCAAAAACCGTCTCGTGCTTTTTCATAGTCTAGTTATTGTCGAATGCTGCTCAAGCAAAGCCATATGCTGTGTGTTCAAACGGAATTGAGGATTTATGGTTTTATTGGGGTTTTAGTGAGGACTGTACAAACTGAACTGTTCGACTAGTTGTTATTCATCCTTAAAGGGAAAGTTCAGACAAAAATGCTTTGAAATTTGCATGCAATCACAGTGAAGCTTTCAAAAAGGACAAAACTTTAATGTATATTCAAATGTAAAGATGCACTTTATTATATCATTATTATTATTACTAAGAGATACAAACACAAACACACCCACACAAAGGACACAGTACTTGGACGATAATGTACACTACTTTTAAAGTATGGGGTTGGTCAGTAAGATTTTTTTTTTTTTGAAAGAAAACAATATTTTTATTACATAAGAATACATTAATTTGATCAAAAGTGACAGTAAAAAATTATATTTTAAATAAATGCTGTTCTTTGAACTTTCTATTTATCAAATAATCCTGAAAAAATGTATCACAAAAATATTAAGCAGCACAAATGTTTTCAACATTGATAATAAATAAATGTTTCTTAAGCACCAAATCAGAATGATTTCTGAAGGATAATGTGACACTGAAGACTGGAGTAAGTGAGTAATGATGCTGAAAATTCAGCTATGCCATTACAGAAAAAAAAAATTGCATTTTTAAAAATAAACAAATAATATCTCACTGACCCCAAAATCTGAATGGTAGCATAAATGACAAAAATACGACAATAATATAATACATTCCACCATGTTTGATTGCCTCAATGCAAATAAGATATTTTAAGTTAACAAAAAATTAAAGATGAATTTTGCTGTTGTATGACATTCATGTTGCTTGACAGCCATTGGTCACTGTATGGTTTTGTTGTATGAAAAGGACGCTCTTAAAATATCTGATTTTGTGCTCCATGGAAGAGATAAAACTGTCTTCCTTATGACACAACAGTGAGCAAAATATGACAGAGTTTGTCTTTAAATAGCTGATAAATGTTAAATAAGTAAGGTTTGTCAGTTCTGCTATCAGTGAACTCTGTGGCAGAGTCATGTTGTGTTTTCCGTACTTCCGTCAGCTGCCTGTGCTCATGACTAATTTGTTTTGCAAATCAAATGCTATGACATTACAATTGCAGAATTCATTATGTTTGCCGAGGGAATGTAGCTTATCATCATTTATCATACATCACACGGTTTCGTTTTCTGTCTCTCTCCCTCAATCGCTCGATTTTTCTCCCTCTCGCTCGCAAACCCGGCAAAATGCAGACTAAAATATGCATTCAGAAAACACACTGGTGAACTGATTGGTGTAGACGTTCAGCCATTCGGCTTATTTGCATGAGGCTCAGCCGTGATCTTTGCCTTACAAATTAGATGTGATTGGTGGGATTGATGAATGGCTCATCAAATCAGTGGAAAGTAAAGCCGGTGTCTAAATCTACAAGTAAACCACCGTGGTCGGAAACCGAATGTCGAATGATTTAGTTTATGTGTCGTAAGCTTTATTAGACAGGCTGAGCTGAATATACCAGCAGTGGTGACCGTCAGTATTTTGTTGTTGTCTGCATAGCTGCTCTCTCCCATTGTATTGATAGCGTTGACCGAAGTTGTAGGTAGTGGAAGGGTTGAGGCCTGTGACTGTATAAACAGTGGCTGTCGGAGGAAACACGTCCACATACATGAAACTCACTGATCCCGCCCACTGGTACCTGTCAATCAAACAGATGATAATGTTTATATACATTGTACATTTATTTTTATACATTTCTACATTAAACTTGTGATTCCTTTAATTCTTTATTCATTTTGTGTTCTTAAATAACACTTGACTTTCATACAGTTGGGTCTAAAAGTTTGAGATATAATAGAAATGCCTCTGTTTTTCTACTTTAATAAGTTTTTGTATTACCATTGTCACATAAAATCTGAACGAAAAGTTGAAGTAAAAATGTATGAGAAAAGAATGAGAAATGTAAAAAATGATGTACTGTACTAATTTCAATGTATGTCCTTTTAAATTTGTATTATCCGTTGTCGTATTCAGTTTTTAGGAGCTTAAATCATTAAATTCATTAACGCAAATTGGGTCACTGGTCACTAATGAAACAGCTTTATTTTTGTACTAAAACAGATATACCCATTATTAAAGCATATATAAGCCCTGTTGGGATGAAGCGGGTTTTTTATAAAACGGTTATTCCATATACATAGGAAGGTTTCACAAAATAAAACAGAGCAAATAAAGTGTAAATGATATTAATAAAAACAGTATTCTTCCAACAAACAATGTAGTTCATAAGAATCAGTTGTGGTTGCAACAAAGTGCTTCGAACGTGGCTCAGCCAATCAGAATCAAGGACCGGAACTATACGTTTTATAAAAAAAAATTTTTTTATCACAAAGTAATTAGCATAAAAAGTTTAATTTAATATTAACAGGAATTTCAGAATTTATAATATCTGGTTTGTAAGGCTTTTGCTGTAATGACAGCAGAACTGGAACTGCATGAATTCCACAAGTTTGTGTAAAACATGATGATGATCAGCAAAATTTGAGAATAATCTAAAAATAATCTTTTACAAGAAATATTGAGGATTCTACATTCAAGGTGTTCACCTTTAATGCACAAATGCAAATATTTCTTATTCACTTTACATAACTTTTTTGTTAATGTTTTGTTATTTTTGTTTTCAATTTAAATTTGTAAGATTTTATATTAGATTAAAATTTGTATTTTTTTAAATTTTATTTTCAATTTCATCATGAAGTCTCAAACTTCTGGACCAGACAGGACTGAATTACTGAATGAACTGTGACATAAAAAATAAACCTGCCTTTCCTATCAGGGAATCATACGGGAATTACCGTGCCATGGACCTAGATAAAAATGTTTATACATCAGCCAACTGAAATGTGTGCAGTGTTGTGACACACTAGATAATGAGAGATAAAACATATCCACAACACACTCCACATGTTCTAGACACCTCACAGCGGCATTTATGACAACTTCACCTGACACGGAAGTTCTGCCACCATCAAATCCGGGCATCCATTCCAGAGTTCCAGAGTTATGATCGACACGGAGCAGCTTCAGGTCTGATGGGGGATCGGGGTGGTCTGAGACACACACAGAGAAACAGAGAGAACACAAGCTCATTAAAAATACAACTACTGCCTAAATCTTATTGCATTGCTCAGAGAATGTTTATTTAAGAGGGGCAGAGAGACAGAGAGAGACAAGAAGAAAGAAATTAACAGGCTACTGTACAGTCAGAAAGAAATATGTGCGTCAATAATACACTTCACTGTGAAACTGCTTAATTATCTTGTTGGCTCTACTGGGAGAGGGTGAAGGGGTCAATCCAAAATTGCAAAGCAGGGAGCAAATATCTGCACTCCCTTCCCCGGTCGACTGATGATAAGAAGCACATAAAAAATTTATTATCGCTGTGTCAGATTAATTCCTGTGTCAGATAAGTATTGAATATTCGCGGCAGTAAAAACAGAGAAGGAGGTGTGGACAAAAAGAGGCGGATATTGGAATGTATTTCATGGTTTTTATGATAAACATTAAACGTGTCTGCCCGAGTCGATTCCACGGACCTCAGAGAAAGAGAGAAAGCAACAGCACAGCAGAGCTGGCAACAGAGGAAAACATTCAAGTTTATTGCAGGAAAGAGAGAATTAAAGTATTATTCCGGGTTCACTACAAGTGTATCTGGTACAAAAGCAAATCATTCAACTCAGCCTCTCAATCATAAACACACACCACACACACACACACACAAATCTATATATATATATATTTATAATATATATATATATGCTAGATATATATATATATTACCCACAACACACACAAATGTATTTTATCTAATATTAAAATAAATAATCTGGAATTTATAAATGCCTAAAATACATGCATATCTTACGTGAGTAAATATATATTGTCTTATATATTTCAGATTATTTATTATATAGTTATTCATATTTATTTTCAGGCGTATTATGAATGAAATTTATATATCTTTATAAATGTTAAAATACGCAGTAGTAGTATGTCTATCTATCTATCTTTCTATCTATTATCTATCTATCTATCTATCTCTCTATGCGTTGTCGTTAATATATATTAGTACATTATATACATATATTAGTAATTACAGTTCAGAAGCAGAGAATCAGAAATCAGAATCAGAAAAGGAATACTACACAAAGGAACTATTTATAATTAAAACTTTTTTTAATAATTACCTTGGGGCAAAATCTCAATGTAAAGTTAAGTTACCACAATTTTGTCGTGAAATGTGCTAACGTAAAAAAGTAAGTAGTAGTAAAATCATTGAGTATTTACAAAGAGGAAAAGGGAACTGCACTGTGAGCAAGAGGTACACAGATCGTTCGACCCTATTGTTCTGTAAATTAAGGGACAGTCTGAAAAAGAGCGGACGTTGATTACCACAACTGAATAATTAATATCCCAATTGCTGCTCAGGTCGAGAAAAACAAAATCTCATTGGTGAGCAGAAATCTCTTTCATGGCTCTGCTCATCTTCTTTGTGTGCGCTTATGAGTTGGCGATAAGAAATGCGACACCCAGACGCTGTTTGTCTTCATTTATTAAGTTTTTATTTATTCATACATTTATGCTAATTCACAATCACCTTTCAATAGGGGTCAAGAGAAGGTGACCTGACCAGTCAGGCGAAGCTGACCGTTCAAGCTTGGCATTGAAAGGATCACTTCCTGTTTGTACGTACTGGTGCTGAGGAGCTGGATGTCTAGAGAGTCCTCTCCCATGCTGTTGTGGACAGTGCAGTTGAAGACGGCATAGTCCAGAGCTGCGCTCACGTTTATGACGGTCAGGACGCTGGTGTGGATGGTTCCCGTCACCTCCATCTTCTCCTCATACCTGTAAGATAAGGTCACATAAACAATAATACGTGATATTCAGGACTAAAACAAAACCAAAACGGCTTTGCATTTCCTAAAAGAATTGAAAATCCTGCAAGGCAGCAAAAGCTACAAATCCTGTATAGAGAGTTATAAAGAAAAGCAAATTAGATTTTAATATGAAAATCTCTTCATATTAATCTTGATGCTTAATATTATCGCGGAAACGGTTATATAAGTTTGGGGTTGGAAAAAGAAATGAATATTTCATGCATTTATTATTTAGCAAGGATGCATTCAATTGATCAAAAAAACATTTATATTGTTACAAATTTCAGCGTTAAGCATCAAGATGTTTTCAACGTTGATTTTATAATAAGAAATGTTTCTTGAGCACAAATCAGCATCTTAGAATGATTTCTGAAGGATCATGTGATGCTAAAGCTCTGCTTTGAAATCACAAGAATAAATTACATTAAAATAAATATATTAAATGGAAAAAACAGTATTTTAAAGACGTTCGATTTCGAGTTTTCCTTTCTTTTTGGAGTGTTACAAAAGGTTTGTGAATAGATAAGATTCCTAAAGTTGCAAAGACTAAAGTCTACCAACCCAAAGAGATATTCGTAATAAAGTGTTAAGACTCGTCACGCCCCTCCTAAAATGCCTCGTTTTTAAACATGCCCCACATGTCTAGGACACTGTGTGGAAAAAAATATTGCAAACAACGACAGAAATGTATAGCAAGAAGAAAGGCATAACTTTGAGTATTGCTGTATGGGTGTAGTATTGTTGCCGCCGATGCCATGTCGTGGAGACGCGGTGTGTTTCATTGTGAAAGCGAAACTAATTTGTTTGACCTTCCAAAAGAGGACAATAGAAATCAGTGGTTAGTTGTATTACGACACTGTCCAAAACAGTTTTCAAACCACCTATTCAGATGTGGCAATGCAATTTCTGAGGACCAGGAGTTTGCTGGGAGAGGAGCCGACAATGCCGGGGTGTGTGTTCTGACAAAAATGCTGACTCACACGCTGTAAATAGTTTTCATATTTAATGATTGCCACTGACGATTCCAACGCGGGTTTTGACCAGTGTTTAGTTTAGCGCTTGTTGTTTTTCATTTCTCCGATTACAAATGCAGACAGGGTTTTTTGTTTATGCGGCACGATGCAACGCAATGTATAAAAAGACAGTACAAGTCATTATAATCCATAATTAGGTTCCCACTGGATGCAACAAATGCCGCATTTATAATGGGTTTATTGTTTTTGTCTAGTCGCGCCGGGACACGGCATCAACAGTAGGGTGAGGGGCGTAACCGTAACATTCAGGGCACACGTGAGGTATTCAGCAACACAAACACTGGGATAGCTGGCAATCCAATCAGAGCCAACCTCGTTTTCCGACCGATGAGTTTTGTATAATTGACACGTTTAAAGAAAGGCGGACCATAGAGGAGGAAGAAAGAAAAATAATGTACAGTATGTGGAAAATAATGTGTTTTTTGAACCTTAAACCACATTAACACATTTCATTACACCAAATACACAAAATAATGTTATTTTTTAGCAACGTCATGAGGACCCTTTAATTGTAACGTACTTCACAATATTGCTGTTTTCACTGTATTTTTGATCAAATAAATGCAGCCTTGGTGAGCAAAAGAGACTTCTTTAAAAACATTTTAAAAAATCCAAACCTTTTTTATTTAATTGAATTGAATAAACGTTAATCTTAAATGTCTTAACATTTTTAAATATATGTATTTATTTAGATACCGATCGATATAAATATACATAAAATGATGAATGAACAGCATCTAAAAAAGCCTGAAATTAACCATAAAACAAATGTACGACAAGAATCTTTGTCAAGTGGTTAAAACCAAATCAATTAAAAAAAAATGTGGAGAAGAATAAAAACAGAATATTTAAGGAGTATCAATAATATAATAGCGTCTTGCAAGCACTAGCAAACACCATCATTACAAGCTCTAAAACACATGAAACAAACACATGCACACATACTTACATTTTAAACAGTCATTACACATTCCACACACACACACACACACACATGTACGTGATCATGGTTGCTCATGAAGAACAACTCCCAACTTGAAAAACACACACAATGTATATAGAGCTATCAAAATGGGAACTGCTCGTTGATTTCTACTTAAGCAAGTTATAACCATATACTGTATATACCCAAATTATAACTCCATATTTAGTTATCTTTTTTAGAAGTGTATGAAGACATTGTTTTTATATACTGTAGGACGCTTCCAAATGGACATAGCTTCAACAAGCTAAAGGAAGAATGTCTCCAAAGAAGTGTGTTTTTGGTTGTAAGGGAAAGATAACTTTGTTCAGCTTCCTAAAGAACCAAATGTTATGTAAACAGTGGATGCAGTTTGATTTTCCGGAGCAGCAACGGAGTTTCACAAGTGTGTTTGTTGATGAAGGTTTTATAAGCAAGGCCCAGTTCGATTCTGGATTTGCACATCGTTTGATACTGAAGGATAGAGCGGTCGAGCTATAAAAGATCCCGGTCATGATTCAGAACAGTAGACGGTAAGTGAAACTGCATCAAATGTCTGTATTTTGTTGGCAGTCGGAGCTCAAGTGCTCGTCAATCTTTAGCTCCACTCACGGCACGCCTCCAGGAGCTCGGCTTTTTCCGGAGAGAATCGTAAAGCTGTATATTCTTTTATAAATATTATAAAACCAAAGACTTTTTTGGAGATATACGTATGCAGTACTACTCTATGGTATCAAGAATTAACATGAGATGGGTAAAACTGTTGTGGTTTATCTCGCCCTTTAAAAGTTTGAGTAAAAATCATAGACTGTATAAAAACATGGACATAGTGTCCATGACATCACCCGTAGGATTCCGAAGAGTGTTTTTGAAGCCTAAAGTAGGCGGAGCCGGCCGTCGCCATCTTGGCTGCGTGTCACTCCCGGATAATTGAAAATGGGCAAAAAGGCGGGAGCTGTGTGCTGATGCTATGCCCACCTAGCTCGACGGCAGTATCAGCAGCAGCAATCCAACTGTCACTTAAGTGGCCACACCCTTAATTATGCAGTACTTTAAGTCTTAATATAATTTAAACGGATGAGCTATAAAGTTGTCCATGAAGGCAAAATGTAGCTATATAACCACAATATTTTTTGAACCCGGCGTACACTGTTTTTTTCTCTTGTAAAGTTGGTCATTTTACACGGGGATGCTAGGGGATTGACTCCCTTTTGCAGGCACCTCTAGCGGCCGTTGATATATGAAGGTATTTTTGGTGCAAAACAACTGAGTGAGCGTGACAGTGGAATTTGTAGTTGTAGAGAATAGCCACACTTGTGTATCAGTAAATCTGAAGTCACAGGCAAAAGTTGCAAACTTGTAGATTTTTTTTTCTCTCCCACAAACACAACACAACAGTTACACGTTCTTGAATCCTTCACTGCAGGTGCACAAATCCTAGTCTACGAATCACAAATCAAGAAACTCGTACGCTCACAAGTTTTGCTACTATTGCTGCAGTGAATATGGTTCAAAACACATTCACACACCTGCATCAAATATGTGAAGTCACAGACGAATTTTGTACATCCGCAAATCAGTTTGTTAATTCTTGCAATGAGATTTGCACGCTTGTAGAATGTTTTCTTACATATATATATATTTTTCTTGGATGCTTTTTCAAGCACAAACACAAGTGCAAAACTAACGGCTTGAATCTGCTGCTACGAGTCTCAAACACTGTTTTTCGCTTGCAAATGACAAGTTTCACGCTCTCTCCCTTATGCACCGCCTATCTGTGTGATAAATGGTGCAAAAGTGATTTGTGCATCTGTAGAGGCAATGGCGTGCACTGTTCAGAGAGCAGAGAATTTCAGCCAATCAGAAGAGCTCATTTGGGTGCCTGAAACACGCCCCCTGGTTTTAGTCACAACCCCGAAAAATCGCGAGCTGCGAGCATCTTGACAGCGACAAGTATCAAAAAAGTTACGTGGCTATTTTTTCTTTCTGAAATCATTTGTTTATAGCTTAAATATAGCTATGTTGGTAAACAGTGTTTCTTAGTTAGGTTAGCAAATATTATTTCACGAAAGGCAAGCTAACGGTAGCCTACCTGCACTGTTAAGTGTGCTATTCAATCGTCTCGTATTAAATTACACTGTCTGTAACGATTTATTCCTTGTATTCTGTTATACTTTACCTTACAGAAAAATGACAGATCAGGGTGCATCTTCACAGGCGAGTAAGTTAAAACCAAGGGTACCATTTTTTTTTCTTTGGTGAATAGTAATTTTTATTGGGATAGCCTACTATAGTAAACTAAAGTTAATTTACAGCAGGCAATCTATAGTAGGTAATTTGCCTAGTAATTACTACGCTCAGTGTTGGGTAGGATTACTAATTACTTTAGTTATCTCAGTTTGCATTCCTTTGAGAATCCTTGTTTTGTGATTTGGCTCACTATCTACTACTATAGATATTTACCTACTATAGATTTCCTGCTGTAAATTACCTTTAGTTTACCTCTAGTTTTCTATAAGGTAAAGCATAACAGAATACAAGGATAAATCGTTTACAGACCGTGTAATTTAATACTAGACGATTGAATAGCACACTTAACAGTGCAGGTAGGCTAACTTTAGCTTACCTTTCGTGAAATAAGATTTGCTAACCTAATTAAGAAACACTGTTTACCAACGTAGCTGTATTTAAGCTATAAACAAATGATTTCAGAAAGAAAAAATAGCCACGTAACTTTTTTGATACTTGTCGTTGTCAAGATGCTCGCAGCTCGCGATTTTTTCGGGGTTGTGGCTAAAACTAGGGGGTGTGTTTCAGGCGCCCAAATGAGCTCTTCTGATTGGCCGAAATTCTCTGCTCTCTGAACAGTGCGCCGTTGCCTCTACAGATGCACAAATGACTTTTGCACCATTTTTCACACAGATAGGCGGTGCATAAGGGTGAGAGCGTGAAACTTGTCATTTGCAAGTGAAAAACTGTGTTTGAGACTCGTAGCAGCAGATTCACGCCGTTGTAGTTATGCACTTGTGTTTGTGCTAGAAAAAGCACCCAAGAAAAAATTATATGTAAGAAAACATTCTACAAGCGTGCAAATCTCATTGCAAGAATTCACAAACTGATTTGCGGATGTACAAAATTCGTCTGTGTCTTCACATTTTTGATGCAGGTGTGTGAATGTGTTTTGCTCCATATTCACTGCAGCAATAGTAGCAAAACTTGTGAGCGTACGAGTTTCTTGATTTGTGATTCGTAGAATATGATTTGTGCACCTGCAGTGAAGGATTCGAGAACGTGTAACTGTTGTGTTGTGTTGTGTTTGTGGGAGAGAAAAAATATCTACAAGTTTGCAACTTGTGTCTGTGACTTCAGATTTACTGATACACATGGGTGGCTATTCTCTACAACTACAAATTCTGCTGTCACGGACGCTCAGTTGTTTTGCACCAAAAATACCTTCATAGATGATTACAGTTTAAGTCCCGTCCGTGTTGGCTTCAGAGAGAGAGCGGGAGGTTGCCACTTGGTAAAAATACAGTGAAAACTGTAACACTGTGGAATACTCCAATTATTTCAATTTAAAATAACTGTTTTCTATTTTAGCAAATGTTATTATTCCCGTGATGCAAAACTGAAATGTTATCAATTGTTACTTAAGTCTTCAGTGTCACATGATCCTTCAGAAATCATTCTAATATGCTGATTTGCTGTCGTTAGAATATTTATTATGAATCAAACTGCTTGATATTTTTGGGAAACTGTTTTGTGGGGAAAATAAAACCAGGTTTTCAGGTTCTTTGATGAATAAAAAGTTCAACCATACAGCATTTATTTGAAATAGATTTTTAGTAACATTATAACACATTGAAACCGATGCTTCTTCACTGAATGAAAGTACAAATTTATTTTAAGAAATGTACTAACCTCATACTTTTGAATGGTAGTGTTTATTTTTTTGCAATATTTTTGAGTTAAGTTAATACTATAAGTTAATACTGAATACAATTGCAGTCTGCAACGGCTTCAAAGGAGTAATATAGCATAAAAGTAATATGCAATGCTAATCTTTAAACAGTTTTAGTTTTAATCTTCACAAAAAACATCCTTACAATTTATGTTTATATAATATATATGAATATAAATGTATTTATATTCATTATTTTTTTATCAGTTTCACTCATAAAATAAGTTCATTAAATTTAGTTGATGAGAAAGTGCTAAATTTTTTAAAAAAAGTTTTCCAACAGTTCATGTATTAAGTTAAACATGTTTTATCATACACAAATTAAAAACCCTTTGTTAACCACCATTTTCATCAATAATAATTTTTTGTTGACAATTATATTACTGGTAATATGGACTACTTCTATTTTACTTTTATGGTTGTTTTTGAAGCTTGACACTTGCAGGACACACTTTCATCATTCTCAAAAGAAAAGTCAAGACTTTCTGGTTAATATCTCTTTTTAACACAGTTATGCAATATAGTGTGACTAGCAGAACTCACAGCGTACGATGAGCTGTCCTTCCACGCTGCCAGGAGGCGATATGCCATTGTCTGCTGTACATTGGTAAACACCTGCCCGGTCACGGGTCACCTCATATATAGTTAACAAACCAGTGCCTTCATCTTCACTCTCCTCTCCCAGATCATCCACTTCCCCTTCACCCTATATATAAAACACACACACACACACACACACACACACACACACACACCTGTAGAAAAGCCACAAACTCACTAACAAAAAAGTTAGAAAAAGCCAAAAGATGTTAATGACTTCACACCAACATCAATTTCCCATACCTGCACATAAAACCTGACAGAAAAAGAGGATGGCTTGAGATATCACAGACACTGACTAAGAACGTGGGCCACTGTAGACACTGAAATGGTTGGAAACGGCCCCAATTGTGGCTAAAACTGAGAAATGTGGCCTTTGGAAAGGCAGCTTTAATGAAAGCTATTTTTCTTCATTTAGGCCAGAAGTATTAAACATAAAGGTGAGACATTGTTGTAGTTAGAAGGGTGAAATATAGCACCTCTGTTACAGAGTAGCTGTGACACATGGTGGGAAAAGAGAAGTCGGAGAGAAAGAGGGAGTTAGAGACAAAGAGGAGCGATGCAAGAGATAAATAGAGGTGATAAAAAGAGAGATAGCGAGCGAGTTGAGCTAACAAAGGACCATATAGAGGGAAAAGGATGAGAATAAGCAAAAGAGAAACGAGGCTGAAAGCAAAACAGGAATGACAAGGACATCGCTCACCATCCACTTCCAGGAAAGCATACTGTAGGTGATGGGGTTGGCATCAGCGACACACAGTAAGTCAGCTGTGTCTCCCAAGTTCACATACAAAGGATCAGACTTCATACGAACAGTAGGCATCTGACGCAAGTCACAATACAGGATATATATATATAATAATAATAGATGATATATATAGTCATACATACATCCACACACACACACTCATTTGTTTTCAATGTACTTTATTTTGGTAAAATGCTTTTAGTTCATTAGTTTGCCACAGCAAATGTCTGATCCTTTTAAGTTTTTTAAGTTGATGTGTTTTCACTTCATATTATATTTTATTTAGGCTTTATTTCAATTAACGGAATTTTTAAGTTTCAAAAAAACTTGTTATCAGTTTTAGTTAACAATGAATTAATAATATATGAATAACTATGATATAAATAATTATATAAATAAATAATACAAATCTATAAATATTAATACAATCCATAAATAATAGAAATACTATAGTATAATATGTATATAAATATCAAATAAACCAAAAAAGCAAACGCGAACTAAATCTGCAGTTGCTATAATCTAATAAACATTAATATTATATAATATCAAAAATAAAATATACACTTATATAACTGCATTATTAATATAAAACACACACAAGATTAAACTCATGCGTGATCGTCCTCACTCAGGCAAGCAAGTTATACTCAAATTCCTAAAAAAGACACATATTTTATCAATCATAAAAAACAAATTCAAACATCTTTTGACTATGAATAAATATATTTCTAAATAGCAAAATAAAATATATATTTTGGGCCTTGAGTCGTTTGTGTCTTTAGCACAACAACATACTAACACCAGACTCTACACTGTAAAAAATTATTTTTATGATTTATCAAACCTTTTCTTTTTTGTCAAACAACCATAGATACTTTGTGTTGGTCAGATAACGTCTCGGTTACGGGAGTGTGGTGCGCTCCCCCTACGTTTCCCTTAAGAAGGTAACAGAGACGTCAACGTCGTGGACGACAAATTTGGATCCCTAAAGCACTTACCATTGAAATCGTTTAGGTGCAGATGGAAGATTAGAGGTATTGTAACCCTCGGAAAGGGCAAGATCTTACCGGTCCAACCCGGGCTCTGAGTGATGACCTGGACTTTACACATAGGGGAACCACTACACAGCCTCGTCATATGGAAACCCCTCCTTTACCGGGTTCTCAATGCTTCCTTCAAGTGAACGGCCTGGCGCCGGACGTCCGTGCTCACGTCTGGTCTGCCAGGGATGGATGTAGCTCGACAGCAACAGTACGACACTCTGGAGCATTTTAAGCAGCCGCCGCATAAAGTGCCACTCAGTGCTCTACCCATTTGGGTGAAACACAGGAGATACCGGACACACACACGCTAAGTGATCACAGAATTCGTTGTCGGATCCGTGTGGTTGGAAGGTGCCACAGGCCTTGCTGCGTGTCTACAATATCTGGTCAGCGCAGAGTGGGCAACCACGAGCCAGCCTCTCCCAGAGAGGATGCCAACCACACACATCTAGTATAGTTGGCTACGGTCACCACACACTAGAGCATGTATGCAAGGTGCCACCCCTACATGCCGTGATAAGCGCATGGTGCCGGGCACCCACTAGCCGATGCTAGAGTGCCATACCTCTCTTATGAGACACGAGGGAGCCTTTACGCCTATCTGCCACCCAGGCCTCCTAACAGACACAGACTGGTCCTGCGGTCCTAAAGCTTTGTGTCCAGTCACTCCAGGCAATCGTGCAGCTCGGACGGGATAAGCGTAAGGCTAGGGCTGGGTCTGCCTCCTCCGAGGGCCGCGCTTGGAGGTTCACCACCTGATCCGTGAAGGGAGTAGCGGGAACCTTGGGCAAATAGCCGCGCCGGGGCCTCAGGGTTACCTGGGAAACAGCCGGCCCGAACTCCAGGCACGAATCATTCACCAAAAATGCGTGCAGGTCCCCTACCCTCATGATGGAGGTAGTGCAAGCAGGAGCAAAGTTTTCATTGAAAGGAACTTCAGCTCAACCACCTGCAAAAAGGCACAAATGGGCCCTGCTGTAGTGTTGTAAGCACCAGAGACAGTTCCCAAGATGGTATGGAGAGGGGCCGGGGAGGATTTAACCTTCTCGCCCCCCTAAGTAACCTGATGACCAGGTCATGCTTCCCCAACGACCTCCTTCTATGGGGTCATGGTTAGCAGCAATTGCAGCAACATAAACTTTAAGGGTGGAGGAAGACAGCCTTCACTCCAACCCCTGCTGCAAAAAGGACAGCACAACCCTGACCGGGCATCCTCCGGGGGTCTTCCTCGCGAGAAGACACACGTCGACCGACAGGTTCCACTTCAAGGCATACATTTGTCTCGTAGACGGTGCTCTCGCTGAGGTGATGGTGTCAACTACCTCTTGGGTTAGGTCACCTAGAACCTCCGCGTCCCGACCAGGGACCAGACATGATGTTTTCGGAGGTCTGGACGTGGGTGCCACAGGGTTCCCCGTCTCTGAGTCAGTAGATCATTCCTCAGAGGAATCAGCCAAGGAGGAGCTGTCGCGAGGAGCATTATTATGGGGAACCAGGTATGAGTATCTCAATACCGGCACCACAAGCCGGACCTGGCTCCCTTCCTCCCTGACCTTGCATAGCATCTGTGCGAGAAGGCGCACTGGGTGAAATGCATACTTGCGCAGGCCCCGCGGCCAGCTGTGTGCCAGTGCATCCGTGCCGAGTGTTCCCTCGGACAGGGAGGTAGAACAACTGGCAGTTGTGTTTCACGGGAGGCAAACAGGTCTAGTACTGAGAGCTCCGACATCTCCAAATCACGTTGAGCAGACGTGAATGTGAATGGCACGAAGGACCACAGAACCGTCCGACCCAAAGGAGAGGTGGCGGGCGTCGATTTCCTCTGTGAGGCGTGCTGTCTGTTCGACCGAATCCAACTCCATACCGAGAAAAGAGATCCTCTGTGTCGGGGAGAGTTTGCTCTTTTCCCAGTTGACCCGAAGACCCAACTGGCTGAGGTGCCGGAGCAACTGATCCCGAGACTGTGCTAGTATAAGCTAATCGTCGAGATAGTTGAGGATGTGAACACCCTGCCCTCTGAGGAGAACAAGAGCCCCCTCCGCAACTTTCGTGAAGACACGGGGCGACAGGGATAGCCCGAAGGGCAGGATCTTGTACTGATATGCACGTCCCTCGAACGTGAACAGCAGAAATGGTCTATGGTGCGGAAGGATCGACAAATGAAGTACTCGTCCTTCAGGTCAATCGCTGCAAACCAGTCTCGGGGACGGATGCACCCGAAGATGCGTTTCTGCGTCAACATCTTGAACGGTAACCGGTGAAGGGGCCGGTTCAAGACACGCAGGTCCAAGATTGGTCGTAACCCACCGCCTTTCTTGGGTACAATGAAGTAGGGGCTGTAAAACCCCGTATTCATATCGGCTGGAGGGATCGGCTCTATCGCATCCATTGCCAGTAGGACTGTGACCTCTGCCCGCAAGACAGGACCATAGGCCGCCTTCACTTTTGTGAAGCAGATGCCACTGAACTTGGGGGGGACGCCGGGCGAACTGAATCGCATAGCCGAGGTTGATGGTCCGCAGAAGCCAGCGAGACGGGCTGGGTAGCGCTAGCCCATCCCGGGGCCTCTTGTTCTTCCGCTTACCGCCAGGTTTGACGGGGGCCTGGACGGGTGGGGCGGCCTGCCTACATCCGCCTGCAACGTTGCCGATTGCTCGAGGGCTGGCGTTGATAGCGTACGCGGGAGCAGGGGCGGAACGCAGCCCTTCGCGATGACTGTCGCCCCCCGGAAACCAGTCCTTCCAGAGGCGGCGGTCCAGTGGCTCGGGACGCGGTGAGGTTTCCACTTGCCCTACCCTCTACAGCTGGTGAAAACGGCATCTTTAAAGAAGATAACCATCCATCTTACAAATACGCACCCGTGTAAGATCGTTTAGAGAAATAGGCTCTTTCAGGGAAATGCTCTTTTAGGTGCTGATACGCACAGGGGAAATGGCCGCTTTTGCAGCACAACATGGGTAGTGCCGCCTGAAGTGCGCACCCACGTCGACACAGGCACGACCACCGCTGAAGCGCCGCCGCCAACACAGAAGCTCCCTAGAGTGCGCGTAACTCGTCACACACTAAGCAGTTGGTAGGAGCAGAACGATGTTGTCGCTTGGCGCCGAAGCGAAAAGCTGGTATGCGTTGCACCGGCTGCCTTTTTATGCTCACGCTGTGATCAGCGGCAGCTGGATGCAATTATTGCATGCCAATGTGCATTGGCTTGTTTAGTTTATACTCGAAGTGGATTGGTCTCTTTAAGCGAGATCCCAATTCGTCGGTCACGACGTGACTCATAGTGACCGACTGAAAGTGAACATAATACTTTGAGTTTCTGTTGATTAAATAAGTCCCTTTTTCCTATCAATTCAAATTTTTTGTTTCAGTGAAGTCAAAATTTTTAGGTTACTTAAGGTTAAGCCAACAATATTTATAAATTTTTTTTTTACAGAGATTCCAGTCAAGGTGTGCTACATGTGAGAATTTACGGATTCCCATGAAAAAAAATCTTGTTGGTTAGGTATTTTGCTCACTAGGTATTCAGCCTATAGCAGCGTGTGCTAATTGTAGCACATTTAAGTGGTGTTCCCATTTGTCAGGGCCATGACAGTTCAATTTCCACCTCAGCTAATTTCAACGACAGCGCAAAGATTTCGAAGGAAAGTTCACTTGCGGCATTTGATTTTCTAAATTCGGATGTGTTGATGCCAGACTTTTTAAAGTCTTGATACAGTGTGCCTCTGCACTTCCTGTTTGAATTATTCACAGTGTGAGAAAGCCTTTACAATCAAGGTCTATTGTAATGTCGTCCCTATTATGTGTAGAGCAGAAACACTGTTATTTCAAACCCTTCTGTATTCCTCCGTGGCTGGTTGCAAACAAGTCTTGGAGTCGTTGTTGCTACAGCACAGGCCGCACATGTCTGAACAGAGGTAATGCTTACTGAGGCAAATTAACAACGCTCTCGAAAGGCTACAGAATTAACGCCCCCTCAAAAAGTATGTCACACTATGTCAGGATAACTGTATTATTAAAAGGGATCAGAGAACACTAATGAAGAAGTGCATCTGTGGGAAGCAAAGCAGATATTTAAAAAAAAAACAAACAAAAAAAAACATTAAGAAGATGATTTCATTCAACTACGCATAACTACTTTTTATAGCTGAGCAATTACTGCTGACATTTCTACATGCTTGCACTGACCAGCTAAGGCCTACACAGATCATCCGTACTGATACAATAACAGAATTGCTATTAATTTGACAATATTAATTACTTTTAGGCTGGTTAGCAATAAAGGTTCTTTCTCCCAGAGCTCTAATAACCCTCTATTTCAAATATAGAAGCAGAAATATGTGCATTCTTGATAAGGCAACTTACATTCAATAACTAAGTGTATACTTAGTGAGAATGTTTCACAGATAACTGCATATAAACACACTCAGTTTGTACAGGAATAGCAATAAATTAAGTTTAAATAAGCTTCTTACATCAATAATTTGGTTGAGATGGCAGAGAAAGGGTATGGCTAATTATTTTATGGTGTGCAATAAAACCTGTATATTAGGACAGATTTTACACAATATCTGTAAGTCTGTGACTCTCATAAGGTTTTCACTACTAAAACCAATGCTGTTTTTTTTCCATAACTTGCTGCATAACTCAATTTACATGACGTAATTTAACCAAATGGCCCCAGCGCCGTCTTTCTATTTGTTGCTTGTTTTAATGTGTAAATAAACCCAGATGGAGCTGTACCACCAACATTTATTTGTCTTTAGTGGTTTCTATTAATTAAATGCCTAATTCTTTATTTTATGCACTCCCACACTTCATTTACTCATCAAAGCTCGCATTTACCTGAAGAAAAAAAAACATTAAAACAAAACATTCATAACTAAAATTTATAACAAAATGTTATATTAAATATTTATTGTGTTTTCTATCTATCTATCTATCTATCTATCTATCTATCTATCTATCTATCTATCTATCTATCTATCAGCCTGGTCTGCTGTTCCTTCTGTCTGTCTGTCTGTCTGTATATCTAATAAAAGATGAAAAATAAAAAATAAAATACTAAAAAAATAAAATCAAACATCCTTTTTTTTTATGATCAATTTATGAATTTTTCAATCCTCAGTAAACAACACTAATTTATTACGAAATCAAATAAATAGTGCATTTGCTATGAATTAACATTGCCTTTATAAAATTCAAAATAAAAAATATCACAGATATTTAAAAATAAAAATAATGAAATATCACTGCTTTTGTATAAATATACAGCAAATATAGTATAGTATAAATATAGAATTGCATTATAACTATAAAACAAAAATAAAGTTAGTATCGAATATCATTAAAATTGGACCTAAAGTAGGTTGCCTCAGGCACCAAAAAAACCTATCATATAAAATACGCAATAAAAATACTAACACAAATAATATATACAAATCTTCTGACTAAGAACGAATATCAACATATCAAAATAAAATAAAAATATATTGAAAAAAAAGTTTTCTAAAAAATAGAAAGTATCAAAATGAAAAATTATTTATCATCATATAAAATGTATGATTAAAAAATGAAATAGCACTGCTTTGACCTTCCTCATATGCAGGGAAGTTGCATTGAAGTTCCTAGAAAAGTGGTCCTAAAATGGTTGCCTCAGGCACATACAGCAAACTCCTTTGCCTCATTTCCAACCCTGCCCCCAGGAGGATCATATCCTCAACCAAGTGGGCCATTACCACCAGCGTAATCTCTGGCTTGTTGGCGTGTACAATCCTCCTCTGCATTGTTCCTAACGGGCAGAAAGAGGGGGGCCTACATGGAAAACAGCACCACTGGTAAAAGCTATTCAAATGGCCCATACATAATGAATATCTAGCACTGTCAGATGCTATTGTACGAGGACGTGGAGATCCATTAGTGCAGAAGGATTTGCAGGAACATGAAGGCCTAGATTTGAAGGAGTGCTATTATTAAATCATTAAGGAAGTGGGAGTGCTCTTTCTTTCTTTTTTTTTCTCTGTGTCCCTCTCTTTTTCTTCATTTCACTTTCAAGTGTGTGTACGTCTGTGTGTGGGCTTGAATTGGCAAATAAGTATGTGGTACAAATATTAAGAACAGCGTAGATTGGCTTTGCGGCACAACTTTTGTGGTAATTTACACTAAGAAAAAAAATCCATACTATCCTGACTGATGGCATTTTAACCTTGCTTTTCACACATACTGATTACATTAATAAGCATTTATACATATTAAGTATTTGTGTTAAATGTTAACGTATTCAATTCATGTGGCATTAGTGGTTATTAGCAAAGATGTTGACTCTGTGTCATCTTTAATGCTAATATGAGTTTGTCTCCCATCGAGCCATGACTGTCAACAGTGTCAAGACATTTTGGGTGCCTATTTTTGTCACATCAAACTGGTTAGTTCCACCCACAGTGAAATCTCATTGGTTCCAAGTCCTGCTTTACTAAATCCTGCTTTCTTTTTTAAAATATACAGACGGGTCGAAAAGTCAAAATAATTACTATTAAAAAATCAGTTTAACTAAAAAGTTAAATAAAACATAAACATGAATGAAAATGTCAGACCGAATCTGACAATTTAAGATTCGATCAAGAACATGGTTGAAATACGAGGAGCCGAATTCCACAGAAAGGCCCAAGATGACAGGATGTTCGTAAATCAGATCCTAGCGCCAGCTAGTCTGAAGCAGCCTAACCACAACTCTTTCACAGAACAGCTGCAACATTAATAACAAAAGAACAAATCAGGAAGGAGATTGTCAATTTTGGGGCAAGTAAGCAAGATTGATGATCAAAGAGATGCACAGCATGACCATCACATGTAAATCCATGATAGTAATCATGATCATGAGCTCTTTTGATTGACTTCTCCCCCACCTAGAGGACAAGAACCAGACTGAGATTCCTTAGGAGACCTTTTAACCTCTCTGGTCTTCACAGAACATGTCTTTATGTTTACAGAATGGCACAGAAACTGTCTTTTACAGATGTAGATGCACCAAAATGAACTCAAAAGGACTTATAAACGAATATCAGTCCATTGCTTAATTCCATATCATGTATGTAACCCACACATCGGACTATCATGTTTTAATCATTTATTGTGTATGTATTGTATGTAACTATTGAATAGCTTAAGGGTTCATATTCATGTTTAGTATGTGTGTGTTTGAATCTTGAGTGTATAGAAATCATGTCCAAAATTATACTCTGCAAGAGCGGGAAAACTCGGACCATGTGACTGATGAGATAACATTTGATTTATGAATTGGGAGGAGAAATATAGCAACACCCCAAGCTAAGACAGTGTCTAATTGGTCAAAAAACCATTTGGGAGGTGTCCAAAAGCCCAGTTTAAATACTCAAGACACCATCAAATTACGCCTCTTTTTCAAGCTTTTTAAGCTTTTCGCTTCTGTCATGATTTTAGCTTTTTAAGTCCTCGCTTTTTGGCGTTCTTGAGCACCGTTCCAGTGTGCACGCCCACTGCTACTTAGCCACGATGAGAAGAAAACCATCTAGTCTCATTACTTCTATTCTTCTACTTTGAGAGTTTCGTGCTCCGAGTTAAGTTTTGTCTCCGAGTTCACCTCGAGTCTGTGACCAACCGCTTCAAAATTTAAACCAGCCCACAACTCCGCATCTTCAGCCAACGCCCAACCAACCACTGGCTTCCCAAGACGTCACGACTACTGACCTTCCCGCCCATCGCACACTCGGGAAACCCCCTTTTCTGCAAGGAGGACAACAAAGGGAACCCCGGACACAGGAAAGCAAGTACCTCCAGATTTCTAAATTGAACTGGTGCAGTTAATCTAAATTTAACCTCATTGAGGAACTCAATTCGAGGTTTAATTAAGTGATTGATGGTTGTTCAGGTCTATGCGCATATTGCTATAAACTTGGGATTTCAAATTTTTATTCTCTTAAACTCATTCTTTCCTCACTGTCTCTCTTCCTGCAACTTGTATGAATATGTGAGTGCGTGTGTTTAGGACAACTATTTTTTGTGTCTGAGGTTGATCTAATATAGTCTTATTTATTTGAAAAAGAAATGTATCTTGTGTTTTTGGTTGTGCTTTACAAGGTTAATGTCTATTAAACGCCGATCTTGTTACTGTGGCTAATAATATTTTTTCACTATACGTTGGATCTAACATCCATTGCAGATTGATGTTATAGGCTCCTTCAAGGAATTCGCTGGCCGACTCAGTGATCAGTCCGTAACAGGATTCTGTCCAAATTCCCTTAAAATCATAAATATCCCCTTGATCTTATTAGACCTGTTTCCTTACAGTAATAATCATAATAATAATTATATCAATATATAAATATATATATATTATATAGACTTAGAGTTTATTTGGATATCAGTTTAGTTTTAATTATTAATAGTTTAGTAAAGGGTTAGCCATTTTTGTTTGGTATGTTTTAGTTAATTTTAGTACTTACATGCAACTAAACAAAAAACAAAAACGCATTGGGCAAAAAAATAAATAAATAAAACAATTATATATTATATAGTATATATATATATATATACTATATATATATATAAAGTAATTTAAAATGATATATTACATAAACAAATATTATCTATCATTTTATTTTTTTCATGTTATATTGTAAGTATGCAAATTTGTTTTTTTAATGCCTATAGTTTTTGTTAAAGGGGTCCTATTATTCTTTTTCACTTTTTCAACTTTAGTTATTCTGTAATGCTGCTGTTTGAGCATAAAAAAAGATCTACAAAGTTCAAAGTCCAATTCAAAAGGAGATATTTGATTTAACAGAAATCACTTTTCAAAAAGTACAACGAATGACTCGTTTGGACTACAGTGCATATTTTCCGGGATTTGTGATATCACAAATATCGACGAATGGGACGAGACCTGGTTGAGCTGCACTAGAGAAGGCAACAAGTGTTATCACTATGTCGGAGACACGCTAGCTTTTCCAAGGCATATTAACTTAGAGTGGTTACAATCATCTGGTTTAAATCACGCTCAAATTTATTTGATATTGACTCAATATTTACACTGAAGCTCGCAGGCGGCTATGGTAAGGGGCATGACATTTCCCGATCAGGTGCCGAGTGCTGCCAATCACAATACACTGGCCCATCTAACCAATCACAGCACAATCACGGGCCAGCTACCAAATGACTCACATTTTGTATTTCAGAAAGCGTCTGCATTGATACAGAACTATTCGAGGCCACTCATCGCCAACTGGGGAGAGAGGTGTTTGTAAAATATAAATGGGTATGAGAGCCTGTTCTAGTACACCCCCAAAACAAAACCAAGACTTTGTAAAAGAGCATAATAAGACCCCTTTAACGCCAACACCTGAATTATTTTTGTTATCCTATACACACGTTAAATGCAAATATTATGTAAAATGATGTACATTATTAAATATATCATTGTTTTACTATATTTATAAATATTTAAATCAATAATTAAAATATTTTCTTTATTGTACATTTTTCTAAATCCTTATTTGCAGGTATTAAATCACATTTTGAATGTGGTCCTCCCCTGTACAGTATGTCCTGATGGCTATTTGTTGCTTACTACAGCATTTAGCTTTCAGAACTTTGCTTTCAAAACTCGTTGAATCTCTCCTAGTCAGGCTGAGGTGTCAGAGTTAGTTTGAGTTCCTCACACTGTACATCCAGCTTGAGCTTTGTGCGGTTCTTCCCCTCAGCATTGGAACACTCTATGATGTAATCACCGCCGTCTCGCCGAGAAACATTGACCATTTCCAGGGTCCAGTTGTCAAAGTGATAACGGGGATCTCTTTCTGTCACAAACATACAGAGACGTGACACAACCCACACAGAACAGGTGAATCACAGAGCTGTGACAATACAAATCCACAAAGCCAAATAAAATGTGAACTGCTGCACATATATACACATAGACTGAAACAGCTGGCTTTTCTGCTAAAACCCTTCTCCCAGAGAAACCACTTTGGAGGAATACCGCAGGGACCTCGACACAAGACTGCTGGGAAGCTTTCAACATGAAGATGAAGACCGGAAGCGCTGTGTCGCATTCAGAGCGACAGCAACGCTCATTTAGGCTGCATACATTAGCACGAGATCACATCTGCCAAGCTGCAGTGCCAGAACCCATCGATGTTTTATTCAGAATGCATATGGCAATGTGTGTTTACGTCTGTTTGAGTGTTTAGAGCTCCTGTGAGGGTGACACGGCTCGTAATGTCAAGTAGTGCTGTCTGCTAAATTTTACGAGCTTCTCGCCCTGAAAAATCCACTCGCAGGTGATTTCGTCCGGATTGGCCGAGACTTTGACAGGAAGCGCGGCGGTTTCATCCTCAATGACCTGGACCTGATCGGGCTGCTCATCCGAAAACTCCGGAGGAACTGAATTTCACACAGTGACACACACATCACATTCAAGGTGCTAATATGTAAGCAAACATATTTCTAAACTTGACAATGAACACAACAGTCACACAAAGCAAACTGCTTGTTACACCATACTGTATGTAAGCAACATATCTAACAAATAAATACATAATACATTAGCAACTCTAATTAAAGGATAACACTTACTCTGCACTGACATTAACACCCCCTTAAATTACAGAGATGCAAACATTTACATTTCATTTTATAATTTATTCATAAATTCAACTAAAATTTTTCAATATTTTAATATTGAATGATTTTCCTTGGCAAAATTCTTATATATTTAAATATTAAATAACAATTTTCCTGCATACATACAATATTAAATACAGGTGGTCACACTTTATTTAAAGTCATATGATGCGATTTCAAGTTTTCCATTTTTTTTGGAGTGTTACAAGCTGATTGTGCCTAGATAAGATCCCTGAAGTTGCAAAGACTAAAGTCTCAAAATCCAAAGAGATATTTTTATAAAAGTTAAGACTTGTCCATGCCTACCTAAAACGGCTCGTTCAACACGCCCCCACATGTCTACGTCACAATGTGAGAATATTTGCATAAAATGCCACCCAAATGTGCACGCAATGAAAGAGGCCGTGGTTTCAGTAACCGCAGTTAGTGTTGAAGCAGCGTGTCAGGGAGATGCTGTGTGTTTCTAGGCGAACGCAAAATCACTTTATTTGGCCTTCCGAAAATAGATGCATTTAGGAATCTTTAAGATACTTACAACAGAACAGCAATGCATTTTTTGGATGACCGTTTCGTGAACCTAGGATAGGAGGTAATTCTGACTTTGCTATGACAATCTGCGCTTCTGAATCAGCTACTGTTTTTTTATTAGTTTAAGTATTTGCTTTTGACTGTTCAAATGCGGAGTTTGTCCTCGAGTTTGTGTGTGTGTGTGTGCGACGACGAGGCGAGAGCGCGAGAGAGCAGATCGGAGAGAGAGCGAGCGAGAGATAGTGCGCGAGAGCAAGCAAGAGAGAGAGCTAGAGAGAGAGAGAGAGCGAGAGCGAGGGAGAGAGAGCGCGAGAGAGCGAGGGATGGGTCACATCACAGTAGATTCAGCTGTTTTAACCGTGGCTTGTGTGCTGCAAACTCATACCAGCTTCATCACTGTGTCTGTAACGCGACTCTGTTCCCCTTTCGGACTGTCTTTACATTTATTTTGAAAAAGATGAAGCTCGCGATTATGGTAAGGGGCGTTACATTTCTGACGAGTGCTTGCGGTGTTCGGCCAATCACAATGCACTGGGTCAGCTGGCCAATCAGAGCAGACTGCGCTTGTCGGAAGGAGGGACTCTGTAGAAAACGAAGCGTTTGAGAGAGAGGCGGGGCATAGAGGACTTACATACTGTACATTATTGAAAAATAATGTGTTTTTTGAACATTAAAGCATACATATTCTGTTACACCAAATACACAGAATAATTTTCTTTAAAAAAGCATCATATGACCCCTTTAAATGTCCAGATTCCTCGCTATGAACAAACCTTACTTGACTTTTACCTTCCATCCACTCCAATTTGCTGGTTATTAATAGTTAGTAAGTTGTTTAGTTTATGTATTGGGTAGGATTAGAGATATAGAACATGGTCATGCAGAATACGTGCTTTATAAGCCATAATAAACAGCCAATATGTTAATTCTAGGCATGCTAATAAGCAACTAGTTAAGATTTGGTCCCTATACTAAAGTGTTACCATATATTCAGTGGAAGTCAAAAGTTTACAGACACCTTGCAGAATCTGCAAAATGTTAATTATTTTACCAAAATAAAAGGGATCATACAAAATGTATGTTATTGTTTTTTTAGTACTGACCTGAATAAGATATTTATTTTGCCTAAATATCAAATTTTTGCATTTAGTACTGCCCTTCAGAAGCTACAGAAGATAGTGACATGTTTCCCAGAATACAAATTAAGTTACATTTACCCTGATCTTCAAATTCAAAAAGTTTTCTTAATGCATGGTTTTTCCTTCTGGAGCATCAGTGAGCGTTTGAACCTCTGTAATAGTTGCATATGAGTCCCTCAGTTGTCCTCAGTGTGAAAAGATGGATATCAAAACCATACAGTCATTGTTGGAAAGGGTTCAAACACACACACACGTTCTGAGTTCTAGTAAAATTTTCCTAGTTCATGTGTGGCAAAAAGTTAATTTTGCATCATATTTATGAGAATTGATTTAAGAAAGCAGCAGATTTTGAGTCGTTTTCCTCTCTAACTTCTGACTCCGCACTGGTCTGTTGTGAATAAGGCGTATGATTTATTGTGCTGTTGATCTCTCTGGGGAGCTTCTGTGTCTTTGTCTCATTAATTTACGTTGTGTCATTTCAGAGCGAATGAGGATTCCAATGCCGATTTTAACAAACGATTTGCTTACATCTACAAGCAGACACACACACACAAGCTCAAATACACACACACACACACACACACACACACACACTAAGAAAGTGAAAGATGAAATATAATCTTAATATAAGACAATAAAGCAGGCAAAGTGATAATTAATTGCCTGTTCTTACACAGACAGATATTTAAATTACAAACTGTGGAGGTTTTGAAACAGACAAAGAGTGTGTGCACTCACACCAAACACCACAACACACACACACACACACCACCACACCACACACACGCCTTCCGTCATGCTCACAAAGTGTGTCAGGCTTTAAAGAGGTGGCTGGCTGGATCAGACAAAACAACATCAAAGTCAAACCATAATCATTGCAGACACAAAGACACACATACACACACAGAAATACACACATCACACCACACACTCGCCATACACGTTAGGAGGTATAGACTCATTCAAACATACATCAGAATACTTGCCAGAACAAAATAACAGTACATCTTTATTCCAGAAAGCTACAGCAACCAAACCCATGATAAAACTACTATCAATGAATGTTTAAAAATAACACACTAGTTCAAAATAACATAAATTAGCAAGCAATTAATGGAATTATTGAAGAAAGAAAGAAAGAAGAAGAAGAAAAAGAAAAAGATGGTTATTTTTTATATTGTATAATTCCTTCAGCATATATGAAACAATAGTAATTTTTTTACATAAAGTATTTTATCCATTTATTATCAATATAATTTATACCATTAAAAATAACTAAATACTTAACATAAAAATACTTTAATTTGTGTGGTATGCAGACTATGAAAGAACGAAAGAAAGAAAGAAAGAAAGAAAGAAGAAAGAAGAAAGAAAAGAAAGAAAGAAAGAAAGAGACAAGATGAAATAGTGTGGTAAGATCACATTTATTTGAATGAATTATAGCATTTATTTCAATTAATTATTGATCGAGAGAGAGAGAGAGAGAGAGAGAGAGAGAAAGAAACAATTAATTACTTCAAAAACAGCGATTTTATCACCTCGTTGCTGAGGAATATAATGTAGCGATCTAGTATCTGGGCTATTTTATTAATGAAAATCACGGGAAAGCATTGACATCAAGTTTATTTGTGTGTGCAGTGCAATCTGCGATCTCTCTCTCTGTGTGTGTGTGCGAGAGATGTGTGTGGGTTTGTGTGCACATTAAAGCAACACATTAATATAGAACGGTGATTAAACTGACTTGGAACTACCTGTGCATTAAACGGTTTTACGGTATACCTGCCAGTCAATCAGAATACAATATTCAGACAGACCATGGAGTAAATAGTAATAATTCACTAATTTATTTATTACCGCATACTAACCATAAATTAAATAAATACATTGTCCCTATTTATTATCCCTATTCATCTTCCAAAATAAATTAATAAATATATAAATAAATAGTGCAAAGGCTGACAAAATCATTTGTAAAATTGCTTATGTTTAATAATATAGATTAACTTGATTAAATAATGTTTTGCTGTCAGTTGACAGTCCACATTCATGTTCAGAAAACTCACAGAGCACATTGAGAGTGTAGAAGTTGTTGACAACCTCGGACAGCACGTTACTGAAGGTCTGACAGGTGATCCTTTTCTTCCAGTGATGGGACTCAAGAGTGAGGGACAGCTTACTGGTTTTGGGACATCCCGCCAAATTCAGCCTCGTCAGGAGCCTGGTCAACTCCCTTCAGCCTGAGAGAGAGAGAAAGAGAGAAAGAAAAGAAAATCAAGCTTCATAAAGGACATGAGACAATTTACAATGTTATTTCACATGGACATTTAATAAAAGAAGAACAACTTCAAAAACCTCCCCTTGGAGTAACATCGCAAAAATAGACTATGAATATTCGATAAAAGCCTTCACAGTAACAGAATTCACCTGCTGTGAAATATTTTTGTTTGCCCGACATGCGTTAGGGCCCCGCAGGGACCATCCGACAAAACTGAAAACCTATAAAACTAGAAGCAGACCACTCCTCTGCTCACAAACACACTAGTTTTATAGCTGAATTTCTTTAGAAATAAAAGCTGAGCCATAACGTTTGGCTTAGCTGGTAAAAAACCTACAACTGATCTGCTCACAATAGCCGTAAAGTTTTTTCCTTCAACTGGCCACATATTGACAGCGCTAGAGACACTAACAAGCTAATGACTTAGTGATCACCGGTTGCCAGTCGAGAGACATTAAAAAAGGTCTCGGGATGGACTGCCAAACTTCCCATCAGCCTTTGCAAACATTTCACACTTTCCTGCTTCTCTAAAGAGCTTTTATTGAGCCCTCCTGCACAAATTCTGCTCTTTTTGTACAGATACACTTCAGACGTCAACAACTATTGCACACTTCTCAGCATTAAAAACGACCTGGGTAATTTTGGAGCCAAATTCACCTGAAATGCACATGTATTTGCCTGTGTTTTGTGGACCAAGGGGCAATTCTCTGCAGTCTGTTGATGTGAATAAATCAGCCGTACGGCAAAATCCCCTTGGGAGTGCTGGACTATGTAATACAGTATTAGCTGTGGGTGTGTGTGTATTTGTGCATGAGTGTTATGATGTGTAATGGAGTGTCTTAGTACATGACGGGGCCCAAACTCCAGCTGATATTTGCAGTGGGAGTGCTGCTTCCAGCCAGGCAGTCCAGGTCCAGCATCTGACCCCTGCGCAGCTCCTGCTGCTTGGCCACGATTTTCACACTCACTGCCGGAACTGATTGAGAGACAATAACAAGAACAACTAATTAGAATGTGACTGATTTTCTAAGGCATATCCACAAAAGAAATTGTGAAAGTAGTCATTTACTTTCATTCAAGAAACCAGATACTTTCATCCAAACTCTCAAACAAAACAGTTCTAACCCTATCCATTAACACCCCATACATGATTGATGAGGATATTACGATGAATAGATTCTTTATTAAGAAAATGTATGCTCTATGCACACATGAAATAGTTGTACTTGTTGAACACTTTTAGCATTTTGAACAAATAATGCAATAAAATAATTAAAAATATATAAATATATAACAGCATGTTATACATATATAAAGATACATCATTATGTTTTTATTTCTTTATTTTTTGGTACTATTTAACCAAAAAATATGATAAATTTAAAGCACCATTTAAATGTTTGAGTACGCTAAGTCATTTTATGCTCACCAAGGCTCAGGGGCGTAGCCATCATTTCAGAAGTGAGGGGGACAGAAATGTTATATATAACATTTATGTAATCTATATAACCTACCAGTCAATAGTTTTTGATCAGTAAGATTTTTAATGTTTTTATAAAGAAGTCTCTCCTGCTCACCAAGCCTGCATTTATTTGATTCAAAGTACAGCAAAAGCAGTAATATTGTGAAATGTTTTTAGTATTTAAAATAACTGCTTTCTATTTAATATATTAAAAAAATTTCAAGCTGAATTTTCAGCATCATTACTCCAGTCTTCAGTGTCACATCCTTCAGAAATCATTCTAATATGCTGATTTGCTGCTCAAGAAACCTTTTTTAATTACTATTATTAATATTTAAAACAGTTGGATAACCCATTTTTTTCAGGACTTCTTTGATGAATAGAAAGTTGAAAAGAACAGCATTTATCTGAAATAGAAAGCGTTTGTAACATTATACACTACCCTGCAAAAGTTTGGGGTCAGTAAGATTATTAATTTTTTTTGGAAAATAAATTATAGAAATTAATACTTTTATTTAGCAAGGATGCTTTAAATTGATCAAAAGTGATGATAAAGACATTTATAATGTTACAAAAGATTTCTATTTCAAATTAATGCTGTTCTTCTGAACTTTCTATTCATCAAATAAACCTGAAAAAATTCTACTCAGCTGTTTTCAACATCATAATAATAATACATGTTTTTTGAGCAGCAAATCAGAATATCAGAATGATTTCTGAAGGATCTTGTGACTGGAGTAATGATGCTAAAAATTTTGAAAATGTAGCTTTGCATCACAGGAATACATTTCATTTTAAAATATATTAAATAGAAAATAGTTATTTTAAATTATAAAAATATTTCAAAAATGCACTGTTTTGCTGTACTTTGGATCAAATAAATGCAGGCTTGGTGAACAGAAGAGACTTCTTTAAAAAACATAAAAAATCTTACTGTTCAAAAACTTTTGACTGGTAGGCAAACTTTAATTGTTCTCTCATTTCTAGCTTTTAATTGACTTAGAAATCAGATAACTGCTGGACAATAACAATGATTTGTTTATATACTACAAACACCTTTTTATCACATAAGGCAGAATAGTTTATATACTGTAATAAATGCTATGTCAGTTAGCATTTGTTCATATACTTTATTTATTACCTGGTGATGACTTGACAAACACAAATAAACCATATATTGTCGCAATCGTATGTTTAATGTCTTCATGTTTTCAAACGTTTCTGTTTTCTGTGAAAACAACTGTTTTCATACAGCGATAGCTGGACGCTTTTGTCCATATTAGGAATTTCCTCATACAACTTTCTGCGCGAGAGCGCCCTCCGGCTTCGAGTATGAATGAAACACACACTGCACGGAGTGTTTAGCGCTCCGCGATGTTCATCTCGCCTTATTCTGGTTCAGAATAAAACATAAGATCATGCACAGACTATCCTGTCTCTTTGAATTTAAATCTATATTTATTCACACCACTCTTGAAAACCTCTATGCGAAACACTTGCCCGAAAAGGGCAGGGGATGAATTACGTGATATAAAAGTGTGTGTGTGTCGTGGGAGGGGCACATGGTGAGGGGGGCCATCCCTCCCCCCGCCAAAGCTGTATATATTTTCTTTAATTGATCAAAAAAATATCCTTCAAAACTGTAATACTGTGAAATATTTCAATTCAAAATAGATGTTTTATATTATAAAATGTCATTTTATTCCATGCGCCATTACTCCAGTCTTCAGTGTGACATGATCCTGCAGAAATCATTCTAATATGCTGATTTGCTGCTCAAGAAACATTTCTAACTATTATCAATTTTAAAACGGCTGTACTGCTTTAAATTTTTGTGGAAATTGCTTTTTTTTTTTTTTTGTCCAGGACTCTTTTGATTACAACGTCAAAAGAATTTTTAATTTGTCATTGAATATACCTAATCTTAATTGTAACATATAAATTCTTTACGGTTTATACATTTCATACATCCTTATTAATATATAAAAAAAAAACACCTTACTAAGCTCAAACTTTTAAACTGTAGTGTATATTTTAATAATTACGAAAATTTCTTGTTAGCTACTTTATAGCTTTCTTTCTTGTGCAATTTAAATTCAAATGCACAGCAAAACATGCTCCATTTATTTATTAAGATGTTTTATTATGCTATTACCATGTTTAACAGGAAAATACAGGAAATATAAATTGTACTATCATTTGTTGAATGACATCTTTGATAAGTGACAAGGTATGTATGGCAACTAGCAAAGTTGAGAAGAGTAAAGAAGTACACCAAAATGAGTGGTTTCCCATCACAGTATGGTGTGTGTGTGTGGGTTTTAGAAACATACACAGAACCCTGAGTTTGGTCTGGGCGGTCAGGCTTTGTTGTAGGAGTTGCAGCGGTAGGTGGCCAGATTGTCGCTGGGCTGGAGGATGAGATGCAGCTCTCGTGACACACCACGCTGTGAATACACATGCTTCGATGTAGTCTGCACGACTTTATTGTTCTGTAGTTCCCACAAAGACATGGAGGATTATTTAATGGAAGACCTACTGCAACAAAACATATTTGTAACTGCCATGAAAAACTTTCATATCACTACACACCTTCAACCAGACCAGCTGACCTGTGGGATTCCCAACTCTGGAGAAACAGACCAAACGAAGAGTTGTACCAGAGTGTAAGAAGATGTTCGGTGGAGGAGCATCTAACCACACCTTCAGAGGAGGATCTTAGAAAAAACGAATGGGATAAGAGGAACAGGCATCAACTGAACTCATATTCAAATATCAGTACATCGCGGAGACATTTGCAAACAAACACATTATTACATTTGCATTTATTTGAGATAAGCTTTGATTCAATTACAACGGGTTAAAGGTATACATTTTTCTCAACATACACTATCGTTCAAAAGTTTAGGATCGGTAAGATTTGCTAAATATTTTTGAAAGAAATCTCTCACGCTCACCAAGTTTGCATTTATTCAATTAAAAATACAATAAAAACAGTAATATTGCGAAATATTATTACAATAAAAAAAAAACTTGTTTTCTTTTTTAATATATTTAAAAACGTAATTTATTCCTGTGACGCAAAGCTGAATTTTCAGCATCATTACTCGAGTCTTCAGTGTCACATGATTCTTCAGAAATTATTCTAATATGCTGATTTGCTGCACAAGAAACATTTCTTATTATAATCAATGTTCAAAACAGTCGTGCTGCTTAATTTTTTTGTGAAAACTGTAATATATTTTTGTTTCAGGATCCTACGATGAATATAAAGTTAAAAAAAGCATAATTATTTGAAATAGAAATATTTTGTGATATCTTAAATGTCTTTATTGTCACTTTTACACAAATCTAATGCATCCATGTTGAAAATGTCTTTGAAAAAAAAGAAGTTTCTGTGAATCAAACCTATGACCTTAGTAGTTAAGCAACTACTTGTTGCTTAACTTGATTTATCAGGGATCATTTTACCTAAATGTTAGCTAAAAATGCTAGCGGTCACTCACAGTAAACGTTGAGCTCTTCAGAACGAACCCTAGAGAAGCGGGTGCCTTTGTTGAACGCCTCACAAGTCAGAAAAAGACTGTTGTTCTCACGAGACACTTTATGCGTCAGGTTAGACATTGTCATCATCCCACCATTATCCCCCTGCAACACAAATATTTAATATGAGAACTTTCTCTTTTATTGAGCATAATATATGGTCTATGCAAAGGGCTATTATAAGGAATGTAACTGCACAATAATGGAAACATTAAATCATACTACCGTCATTTGCATCAAATGTTTAATCAGAGTTACTGCAGTTCATGTGATTTGATGATTAAATGCAAGGAAAATCATTTTGAAAAAAGCTTTGGCATCCATTGTGGCTCTTATAATCTCACTAAATGCATGAACATATTTCAGTGAGGCAAATTTAGCAAAGCCACGATTTTGAAATGTTTTTAAGAGTTGAATACATAGATTAGACATTAGTGACAGAAAATGACTATAAAACCATCTTATTTCTACATGTTCTTCTGGGGAAAGTAGTGAAAAGGAGCCTTACCTTGATCATTTTCATTATTTTAATTGCCAAAGTTTTTAATTCTGCTCATTTGCTAAGCTAATTGACACCTGCTTAGAGGGTTGACCCTGGCTTCATGGTTAATTACGGCCAAACTAATACAAAAAAAAAAAGTATCATAAAAAGCTCTGAGAGAAAACAGAAAAAAAAAAAAAATTAACACCACCAATGTAAGATCAGATGTAATACACCTCCAAATGAACAAGGAGGGTTCTGTGAAGCGCCGAGCAGCCTCGGGTCGGCTTTTATTCACTTATGTTTCATTCAAATCAACCTCTGGAGAGGAAGAGCGGGAGATAAAAAAAAAGAGAGAGATTCTAAAAGCCCCTGATCTCACAGAATATTGTTTAGTAACTAATAGAATCTAAAGTAAAAGCAGAGTCTTGATGGAGACTTTGAATCACTCTCGGGTCAAGGCTCACTGGCTTTATTTCTATAATTGAGAATTATTCCTTTAATCAGGCGCTACACCTCACGAAGCTTTTCGCTGGCAGTGGAATGGCTTGTGAGAGTGTTAAGATGGTAGTTTATATTGTTGATGGACCTATCAAAAGCAAGACATAGAAACAAATAAAAAATGACAAAAAAGTGTCAAATAAAAAATAAAAAAATGCTTCAAAGCAACTACAAGGCTGAACAAGTATGATGGTGATGTTCTTTATCATAAAGGCACACTGACACCTTCATTATTTAGTGTGAAGGATTCTGGACTAATAATAAAAGATTGTAAAGATCTTCTTTTCTCCAGCAATCAATTCAAGGCAAACCAAAACTATGCAAAAATACAATAAAAAAATAAGCCACTTCCATTTGGGCCACTTTGAACATTAAACAGAGTAAAAATGTATTATATATAAATATTAAATAATAAATTACCGATAGTACTTCAACACCAATTACTTCGACCGAATTAAGATTTTACAAAAAGTGAAAATACTTAAATGATGCAAGCATTTACTCAAATCCACATGTACAACAGTAATACTGTAAAATAGTATCACTATAATTACAGTAACATGTTGTTACTGTTTTTTATTTTAATAGAAGTTTTACAATGTACTTCGGTGATGGCAAAGCTGAATTGTTAGCAGCAATGTACTCTCTAGTGCCATCATTACTTTCAGAAAAGCATTCTATGTATATGCGTTTGGCTCTCAAGAAACATTTCCTGTATTATTAACACTGTGCTGCTAATATTTTTGTGGAAACGAGATTCATTTTTTAAAAAATATCTTGATCTTTATTACATTTATTGACATTTATGATTGATTTACACACAACACACGTCTAAAATGTAAATGCCAAGACATTTTACCAATTCAAAACCACATCAATCTTAATAACTACTAATAATTTTGTATTTAATAATTTATAAGTGATATAATTGTCCATGAAGGCTGGAAGTGAAAAACTCGGTATTCAGTAAATATCAATATTCAGGTGTGCAGAATTATTAGGCAGGTTTTTTTTACAGATAAAATGAGCCAAAAAAGTGTTTTAACTCAGACTGAAAAGTCAAAAATTATTAAATCCCCATGTGAAATATTCAAAACTAATTCAATACAGAAATTGCAAAGTTAAGACATGACCATTGGACAGCAAAATGCTCATTGGGTCAGCGGGGTCAGAAAAAAACAGGTGGAGAAGAATGTTAACTGCAAAAGATTTAAGAATTAGGTGAGGTGGCTATTGAAGGTGTTTTTTTTTTTTTTGTTTTGTTTTATCTTTTGCGTTCCCCCCCCCCCGCCCCGTGTGTGTGTGTGTGTGTGTTTTTTTTATTTTTTTTTTTTTTTTCATGGACGGGACAAGTTGGTTTGCACCCCCCCCACAGTCTAGAATTAGGTGTAACAAACCATTCAGAAACATTTAGGATCCAGTGCCAACATTTCCCAGAACTGCAACCTACCTGGAGTCTCCAGAATTATAAGGTGTCAGGTTCTCAGAGACTTGGCTTGTGTAAAAAAATCTTTAAAAAATAACCCTCACTTAAAAAGAATAACATGCTAAAGTGTTGTGAAATACATGAAGACTAATTTTTATAGGCTTTATGGATAGATAAGTTGAGAGTGACTCTTGAAGGACCAGCACCACATCCTCTTGTACCACTTTTTGAAGAATTTAAAAAAGTGTGTGTGTGTGTGACACTAACAACTCTGAAAAAATATAACCATAGTTTATTTTAGTGTTAACAATTATTTTAATTCTTTATCATTTTATTTCATATTAGCCACCACTACTTATCTAATAAAGGACTTATTCAAAACTGAAGATGGCTTTTCACACAATTTAAAGGAGATCCTATATTAAGTTTTATTTATCAGTCAGCCATTAAAAACAGAAGCTATGGAAGAGTATGTTAGAATACTATGTGGAAGAGTTTCCGCACCCTCAATATTGACTCTAAAGTTAGGTTGAATACCTCAGAGATGGTAACATCCATTCTGTTGAGCTCCTTGAACCCGAGCCACCAGCGGATGTGGACTGGAGGATTACTAGAAGAAGTGTAACAGAGCAGATTGATCTCCTGTCCCTCTATGGCTTCAAATGTACCCAGCAACTTTACCTTGGCTGGCTCAACTGTGAGGAAAAGTGAATACCATGACACAAAGAGAAGATAGATAAATGGACAGTCAGCAGATCTTTTCAGCAAATTGTTTAAACACGCTAGTCATGCCACAAAGGATTTGAGGCCATTAAGATATGTTCTCATGATCCTCTCACAGTACTGAAATAATGATCTAGCTGATCAATGAAATTGTGACTGAAGTGTCTAGAGAGATCTTCTAATAATACCCAACTGGAATCAGTATTTGCACACACAAGATATATTCTCAATAAGCCGTATGTGGCAATGAACGTAGATTTGAGATAAGAAAGGGTTGTTTGACATTGGAATTTGTTGTGACAAGACCGCCATGAACCATCCTCTGTTAATGAAAGATTACAGAAACTCCAAGCAAGTATTGACCTGATTTACTTGTCAGCCATGATACAGCCATGTGTAATTGGCTTATGGTAAGTGACAGTGTGTCATGAAAGATCAAGCTTTTGTTTTAAGGCTATTTTAAAAACTACTAGCAACAAGAGGCTTGTGGCCTTCTTAGAAGTTTGATGGGTTTTTGAGCAGAAGATTTTTAAGATTATTAGCTATAATGTGTTCTGGACTACTCACAAAGGACGGTGAGAGTGCGAGTGAGGGACATTGGTGAACGAGACACTTGGTTAACGCTCTCGCACCGCAGCACAGCATGATTGTCCTCTGGTTTCACCTCCATTTTCAACACACTACTGGACCGACGTGACACAACGTCCTCTTCCCAGCTTGTGGACAGGACTTCTCCATTCTGAAAAAGAGAAAAGTGATGACACAGATAGACAGATGGTGAGACAAACTAATGGATGGAATGACAGACAGATAGACAGACAGACAGACAGATAGATAGATAGATAGATAGATAAATAGATAGATAGACAGATAGATAGATAGACACGGTTAGACAGACAGACAGACAGACAGATAGACAGATAGATAGACAGATAGACAGATAGATAGACACGGTTAGACAGACAGACAGACAGATAGACAGATAGATAGACACGGTGAGACAGACAGACAGACAGACAGAAGATAGATAGATAGATAGATAGATAGATAGATAGATGATAGATAGATAGATAGATAGATAGAAATGTTACAGATTAAAGATTAAAGTAATGACACAAAGACAGATGATAGTTGAATGAATGGATGGATAGACAGACATAAACATAGACATAAGGATAGACACTGACAGACAAACAGATAGACAGACAGACGCAGAGGATAGACATGGTTAGACAGACAGACAGACAGACAGACAGACAGACAGACAGACAGAGGATAGACATGGTTAGACAGACAGACAGACAGACAGATAGATCTCTAGATAGTAGATAGATAGATAGATAGAGATAGCTAGATCGATAGATAGATAGATAGATAGATGATGATGGATGGATGGATAGATGATAGACAGATAGATAGACAGACAGATAGATAGATAGATAGATAGATAGATAGATAGATAGATAGATAGATAGATAGATAGATGCAAACTTTACTTCGAGAAAAAAACATTTGTGCCTGAGTTCAGTCATCCAGTCAACACTGTTGCAGACACTAACATTTGCATTATCTGAAAATTATTAGAGATGTCAGGACTGACACATTTTATCAAAGTAAACTGAGAGTCTCCGCTGTGAGTCTGTCTGCGGGACACTACATGAATTGAAAAGAAGATTCGGTAGCCTAGACTTCACTTGCAAATGATTTAAAGCTTGACATCTTCTCTCTGTCTCTAAACACAGACGTTTAATAAAGTTCTTGGTTGCAGCTTTCAGCTTACACCCTTAAAAATAAAGGTGCTTCACGATGCCATAGAAGAACCTTTTTGTCTAAACGGTTCCATAAAGAACCTTTAACATCTGAAGAACCTTTCCGTTTCATAAAAGGTCCTTTGTGGTGAAAAAAGGTTCTTCAGATTACTAAAAAGGTAAGAAAGAGATGGTTCTTTAAAGAACCTTTGACTGAATGGTTCTTTGTGGAACCAAAAATGGTTCTTCTATGGCATCGCTGTGAAGAACCTTTTGAAGCACCTTTATTTTTAAGAGTATACCCCTAGGCTTGCTCAGTTTAGTCATTCACTCACACGCACACTCACACCCCCCACACCCCCTATATTTATCATAGTTTCTTAATGTCCTATTTAAGAGAACAATTTACACAAGGGCAGTCCACTTAACATTACTCGAGAGCCACTCTCGGAGTGTCTTTAAGAAATGTTGAATGGCCTTTATAAAAAGCACTGCTTTTGTTCATTCTGTGCTCTCAGCATAGTTTTTTTGTGAACATATGCACGCTGTTATCTTGAGTTAGTCCTCCGACACAGTCTCAGCAGAATTTTCAGTGGCACTGAAGCTTTGCATCACATTTATTAAGCTGTTTGAGATGCCAATGCTTCATAATTTCTGAGGTTGATACAATTTAAAGAATATAACAACCACTGGTGCACCTGTCAGATTCCACCTAGCTTCAAATTACTTTAGCAACCTACGTTCCACTGTGACCTTATTTTGGCATTACATTCATGGTAATTGGCCTGCAAAGCATTTTGGTAAACAGCTCTCACATGGTTGAATGATGCAGCCCATCATTTTTCATCTAACAGCTACTGTACCTGCTTAACATAACATTTGGACCAATTTATAGTGGCACGTTCGATGAATGCAGTACACTTTGGTGTCCCGTGACTTTTTAGAGGCACAAGTTTGTGAACTATCACATATGCTAGATAAACTATAAAATTATTTTAATATCCCCTACCCAAAAAGTAATGATTTTTGGCTTATCCCACCTTGGAGGTCTTAAACAAAAAAAAATAGAATTAATTAATGTGTTCAATGCATTCGTCAACTTTTTACAATAAGTTTCCATTTGTTTCCATTAGTTAACTATATTACTTAACATTAACTATCAATGAAAAATAATTCTAAAGCATTAATTAATCTTAGTTAATTTTAATTTCAAATTTACAATATTCTAAATCACAGAGTTGTATCTTAGTATTCTAATGGACCTGATTTACAGAAAATAAACAAAAGAACAGTTATATTGGTAACACTTTACAATAAGGTTGTATTAGTTAACATTAGTTAATGCATTAGTTAACATGAACTAACCATGAACAACACCTCTGTTCAGCATTAGTAATCGTGTGTTACGTAAACTACAATATCTAATGATCCATATTCACATCTAACAGCGCAGTCGTAGTTAACATTAGTTAATGCATTAGTTAACATTAACTAACCACGAACACCTCTGTTCAGCATTAGTTAATCTTTGTTAACGTTAACTCACACATATATTAATGCATCTATTCACATTAACAGCACAATTAGTTAACATTAAACCATTAGTTAACATGAACTAACCACGAACAACACCTCTGTTCAGCATTAGTTAATCTTTGTTAACGTTAACTCACACATATAAGCATAGACTCACATAACCAGCGCGAGTTAGGTTAACAAGTAGTAGTAAGGCATTAGTTAAACATGACTAAACTAAACCATGCATCAAACACACTCTGTCCAGATAAGTTATCTGTTTGTTACGGTTAACTCGCATACATTAGTGCATTATCACATAACCCCAGTGCAGTTAGTAACAGTAGTAACATGAACTAACACATGATTCAACACCTCTGGTTCAGCATTCGTTAATCTTTGTTAACGTTAACTCCCACATATATTAAAACACCTATTCATGTTAACAGCACAATTAGTTAACATTAAACCATTAGTTAACATGAACTAACCATGATCAACACCTCTGTTCAGCATTAGTTAATCTTTGTTAACGTTAACTCACATATATATTAATGCATCTATTCACATTAACAGCGCAGTTAGTTAACATTAGTTCATGCATTAGTTAACATGAACTAACCATGAACAACACCTCTGTTCAGCATTAGTTAATCTTTGTTAACGTTAACTCACACATATATTAATGCATCTATTCACGTTAACAGCACAATTAGTTAACATTAGTTAACATGAACTAACCATGAACAACACCTCTGTTCAGCATTAGTTAATCTTTGTTAATGTTAACTCACATACATTCTATTCATTTTAACAGCGCAATTAGTTAACATTAGTTAACATGAATGAATGCCTGTAAATAGCCTTAATGTTTTAAGGTTAACTTACTGTACATATTTACATTAGTTTACGTAGCAGTTGACACACTAAGCGTGAATATTTCTAACTCACCATCTTACCTTAGAGGTAAAAATGCCATTGTGTACCTTATCAGTATTATTTAATAATAAGGCATTGATTTGGGCTGTAAACATAATTCTGAAGTGGAAACCATCTGAACATTAACAGATATGTTGTTCGTGTTTATATGCACATTACTATCATTACTTGCATTCAACTAAGCATGTATTAATGGAATTTGTGAACCTTATTGTAAAGTGTACTCTTTTTCAACATTAACTGATGTGTTACTGGCATTTGTAGACCCTTTATTAACATGACTTACTATTAACAAAATTTGTTAACCTTATTGTAAAGTGTACTCTATTTAACATTAACTGATGTGTTACTAGCATTTGTAGACCCTTTATTAACATGACTTACTATTAACAAAGCATTTATTAATGGAATTTATGAACCTTATTGTAAAGTGTACTCTATTTCAACATTAACTGATGTGTTACTGGCATTTGTAGACCCTTTATTAACATGACTTACTATTAACAAAGCATTTATTAATGGAATTTGTGAACCTTATTGTAAAGTGTAATCTATTTTAGCATTAACTGATGTGTTACTGGCATTTGTAGACCCTTTATTAACATGACTTACTATTAACAAAGCATTTATTAATGGAATTTGTGAACCTTATTGTAAAGTGTAATCTATTTTAGCATTAACTGATGTGTTACTGGCATTTGTAGACCCTTTATTAACATGACTTACTATTAACAAAGCATTTATTAATGGAATTTGTGAACCTTATTGTAAAGTGTACTCTATTTCAACATTAACTGATGTGTTACTAGCATTTGTAGACCCTTTATTAACATGACTTACTATTAACAAAGCATTTATTAATGGAATGTGTGAACCTTATTGTAAAGTGTACTCTATTTAACATTAACTGATGTGTTACTGGCATTTGTAGACCCTTTATTAACATGACTTACTATTAACAAAGCATTTATTAATGGAATTTGAACCTTATTGTAAAGTGTACTCTATTTCAACATTAACTGATGTGTTACTGGCATTTGTAGACCCTTTATTAACATGACTTACTATTAACAAAGCATTTATTAATGGAATTTGAACCTTATTGTAAAGTGTACTCTATTTAACATTAACTGATATGTTACTAGCATTTGTAGGTTCATACAAGCACGGCATATTAATTTACTGAACCTAAAGGAGTGAAAAGCGTAATTTTCTAAACTTGATACATTACATAACAATATGTTAATGGTATAACAATTTATACATATTACAAATTAATAAAAAGACAATTTGAAATTAATTTACACAACTGTAATGTTTTTGATTTATTTAAAGTAAGAAAGAAAAAATAAAAGCAAAATGATGTACAAAATAAAGAAGTATATATATAATTACCAATGAATGGGACTAAGGGGAAGAGGTGTTTCAAAAGAGTAAAATAAGGAGGATCTGGGAGTGAGCAAGCATGGTCAAGTTAGGCTGGACAAATAGTGAGTAATCACCTTTGGAAGTTATCAGCTTCGTGTTTTAAAGGTGATATTTTCGATGAATGTCCTTCAACAGTCTTCCAAGAGGACCATTTCTGTGCCGGTTAGCAAGCCAGTAAGTCCACTCTATCAGCTTTAGATGTTGTTTTAGTAGGTCCTCTGTCCTATTTCCTCTAAGACGCCATATTTTTCCTTTGAAAGTTAACCATGCTCTTTCCAGATTCTGTGTATGGCTGCCTGTTCTTGGATCTACAAAACACTGATTATGCTTCACAGGAAAGTGATTATAGCCAAGATTGGTTAGTACCCCTCTGTAAGCACGCCATTCATCACTAAGTATGGAACTTCCAGGATGCACATGTCGTACAATAAGTGGGATAAGGTGATTTCGGGACCTTCGATGAACAAGTTTTAGAATGGGCTTGCTACTTCCTGGTGCAACCCCCAGCATCCCAAAGACCCACTTTCTTCTACGCCAAGTCTTTGCGAACCTTCCACGTCCATACTGGAAAACAAGTATAAAAGTATACAATATTTAAAAATACAAAGCTTTCAAAATCATTTAGGTTATTCAAAATGGATTCACAAAAATGCAATCCTTCTATACCTTCTAACACTCATCAGTCTAACACTTAATCTAACACACTTTAAACTTACCAGTTTGTTAGTCCAACCATTATGCCCTAATCTTAGGGTATCAAATAAGGGAGGCATCTTTTTTTTTTTTGCAAAATGGCAAATTTTGCTAAATGTACAGTGTTTGGGGTACTCCAGGACCAGGATTAGAAAACGGTGCTACCTAAAGAACTTGCTGCAGAGAACATAATGTAAAACACAACTTCACAAAGTTAACTAAGTAATTCATCTAAAAAATTACATAAATATTATGGGAATATTTTAAATACCTTTCGCTTGTGACGAAAGTTGCTTTCATCAATCATAACGAACTCCCTGGGGTGTCCTATTGTTAGGCCCTTCCTTCTGGCATACAGCTTTATAGAATCTTTACAAATAGCTCGAACCTTCTTGGCCATGCTGCTGAGTGTGCGTGAGCTTCCAGCAATGCCATCTTCAATCATGTCGATTTGTCTCAACTGAAGGCCTTGAGCAAAACTTTTTTAAACAGATTAAGGGCCGGATGAGCAGCTGTGAATTGATGGTCTGCGGTTGGTTATCTGGTCAATACTCGGCATAGCAAGGTTATAAACACTATAAAGCCTAGAAAAGGATTTTCAAAGTAGGGAAGCGATAACTTTTTTAAATGTTTTTTTTGCATACTGATATATGAACTTCATCCAGGAGAATAAATTACACTTTGACTTGGCAAAAAGTGATCCAGACCTCACTGACTTGAATCTTCCCTTACGTCTCTTCCGTGTACAAGACCTTTAAACGTAATAAAATATTCTAGTGAGTAAGACCATGTGTCATCTTTGTTTAAATTTATCCTAATAACACAGGCAGACATGTAAAATTAATAATGAAGTATATGAAAAATAATAAACTCTGAATTCGTAAAACGATAATTTAAGCAAGCAAGCTCTGTGTCAAAAAATTATTGTTAAATAATAATAATAATAATACAAATACTTACCAAACATAGTTGTCTGCTTTGTTGGGTTTATGAGTCAGCTTCATTGTATGTTGGCATAAATTGCACTTTATTTTTGCTTTAAGCAATTTTTTTTTCTGGAGCCATTTAATCAACTTCAATTTCTTCCTCTTTGTTTGACGTCCTTCAATCATTGACAGCAATTTTTTATTTAATGACCGACCCATGTCACCTTAGAAACACATAAAAATAATTAAAGTATTTAAAATAATAGTAATATTAACAAATACATTTATATTTAGTATGCATGCAACAAATGACACTCAACATGGATAACAAATATATTAATGACTGAAAACTGTCAATGCCAATTTTAATAAATATTATCATTAGTAGATTAAGATATTTTATGAAGTTTTGTATTACATGTAGCATAAATATATCAGAATAACAATAACAGTGTTGTACAATATATGCATTTCATGTTCTGACGACAGAAACAGGCATAATTAAATAAATAAATCTTACATGATGTGTCACTGGATTGTTCGTAATTTCCCCCCGTTGCATCTGTAATCGGCGCAGGCGCCGGCGCGGCTTTTTATCAGGAAGTGGCGTTCCGGAAATAAAAATCCAGAGAGATTTTTAGCTATAAAATTTTAAATCCTACAAGACAAACTTATCATTAACTTTAAAATTGTTAAGCGATTATTGTATAGAAGCCACCAGTCTTTGTGATTTCAGCTCCATTTAAAAAAGAAAACGAATAAGAAAAGAAAAACTACACTACCCACAATCCTTCAGCACATTGCAAAAAAAGAGCGGCCAGAGGTTATCCAGCGCATACTGGTAGACTGTGGAGGCCACAACAAGTTTGATGATGGCGAGTGGACAGACGGATGACATTTTAGACTCTTGCCATCAGACCAGAGGGAGACCGAAGAAAAAAACAGTCTCGGGATGAACTCACAGAAAAATCCGGTAAATTATGCACGTTTATCAGTTTACGTTCATCAGATATGGTTAGAACGTTTAGCACGAAATTTTTGAGAAATTGTTGATCCTGGTTTGAATGTTAGCAATAACTGAGAAAACGAAACAACTTTAACTTAAATTTTTAACTAAGAAAAACTCTTCTCTCTCTCTCTCTCTCTCTCTCTCTCTCGTCGGTGTAACGTAATGTGTTCAGGATGATTTTCTGCTCTAAATAAAGCAAGTGAAACAGACTCTTTACATTAATACTAAGATCCTTTTATTTTCTAGATAAACCACATAGAGCAGCGCCAACTGTTTCAATGGCTTTGGCTAAAGCCAAGGCAAAGACTGACACCTTGAGGGTGAAATGTCAATATCTGCAGGAGAAAATAGAAGATTTGACAAAAGAACGAGATTTCCTTAGACAACAGCTGTCAGAAGGTAGTTGTTGTGAAAGTTTTGTGTTGTTTTAGTGTTAAAATGTATAAAGACTTTTTTCTGTTATTTGGAGTGACGTTAACATGCATACTAAAGTCACAAATGCAGCCATGCAGTATATGAGTATTAACTGTTCCCTCCCCCCCATTAAAGCCATCAAAATGGACAACATGCCTGACAAAAATAAAGATAAGCCTGCAGACATAGCAAAAAAAATTAAAATCTCTCAAGAAGATTCAGAAAGTGACCTCTCTGATTCTGACTCTTCTGACACTTCTGACTCAGAGTCATGTAGCTCAGACTCTTCAAGGGAGAAGAAGAAAAGAAAGAAGAAGGCAAAGAAAGTAAAGAAAAGATATAAAAAAAAACAGAAGAAAAACAAGCAGATGAGTAAATTCTATCAAAGGGGTAGGTTGTGCAAATTGAAATAATTTAATAATTGTTTTTATATCAGGAATGTGAAATTGGTATATGTGTTGTGTAGTTTACCATTAAATACTCCTTGACACATGAATGGCTTCTTAATGTGATCACTAGAAAGCTAACAATTGCAGAAATGTATTTTCTTTTTTAATATTTAAAAATATTTTTTATTGTCTATTTTAGTTACTGAACCATGGCAGGTGGTAAAGCGGTACAAATCAGTTCTGGAGATTTTCAAAAGAGGAAGCAACATGGCAGATGCATTCAGAAAGTATGGTGTGGACCGGAACACAATTGTGCAGAGTGCAGCTATTGCTGAACTGGTGATTGCAGCACCAGAGAAATATGAGGAAATCAATGACAAACATGCAAAGGGAGAGAAATTATCAAACATAGCCCAGAAATGTCAAGATGCAATTATGGCCGATGAGAACATTGCAAACAAAATACCAACGATGAAAACTGATGGGAAGTTGCTTCCAATAAAAAAATAATTAATTTCCATGTAAAAAAAGAAAAAAAAACAGTCAAAGAAGGGCTTTAAAACCCTAAGATAAAAATATCCAAATACATTTTCCCCCATGTTTAATTCCAGTTATGTATCTTTCCTTGTTTAGGCCTGAATTGATAGTGCTGCACATGGTTTGTTTCTGTGTAGAAACAAGTTTATGTTCTTAAAAATGTTGCTTTGTTTTGTATTTTTTTGTGCTGGCAAAGATTGCCAATGTTGACCAGTTATGTAAGGTAATAAAGGTTCTGAAAATGTAAGTGATGAATGGCTTTCACTCATTTAAGGTTCAGTAAAATCAATAATGACTGCTTTGTAACAAACCTACAAATGCCAGTAACACATCAGTTAATGCTAAAATAGATTACACTTTACAATAAGGTTCAAATTCCATTAATAAATGCTTTGTTAATAGTAAGCCATGTTAATAAAGGGTCTATACCAACCTGAACCAACGCGTGCAGCCTTCCGTCTGTGACAATCGCTTAACACTTTACCAATACAGGCGTTCACAATCTCCATCAATACATGCTTAGTTGAATGCACGTACTGATTATTGTAATGGATAATATAACTCACGAAACCTATGTGGTGAAGGTTCAAGATTGTTTCCACTTCCGCCTGAGTTTACCAGCCCCCAAGTCAAGATGGCCTCTTATAGAAATGACTCCCTTATAGAGCTCCTAGGTTACCTCCCGAGCCCACACACTTGTAGTGGTGCATAGTTTAGCAGCTGCCACAGCACAGTGAGAATATTTCACGTTCCGGTGGGCCGTTGGTGGCAGAGCGAGACGCACCCACAGAATGGTGAAAGGTACGGTCCGTCCGTTCGCCCTTACGAGCATTCAGGTATTACAGGCATTCATTATGTTAAATACTGCATTAACTAACGTGAACTAGATGCGCTGTTAAAAGAATAGAATGATATGTGACGTAAAGTTAACAAAGATTTAACTAATGCTTAACCGATGTGTTGGTTCGGATGGTCGTCATGGTAACAACGAGGAGTAACTGACCAGGCCAGACTGCCGCTGTTAATTGATAGATGCCTACTTCTGTGAGTTTACAGTTAACAAAGAATACCTAAGATGAACAGAGGTGTTGTCGGATGGTTAGTTCAGTTAACTAATTGTGCTGTTAATGTGAATAGATGTATTAATATATGTGTGAGTTAACGTTAAAGATTAACTAATGCTGAACAGAGGTGTTGATAATGGTTAGTTCATGTTAACTAATAATCGATTAATAATGTTAACTAACTGCCGCTGTAATGGAATAGATGCATAAGGTATGTGAGTGTAACGGTAAACAAGAATAACGTAATGCTGAACAAGAGTGTTGTCATGTTTGTTATGTTAAACTATGCTTAACTATGTTAACTAATGATCTCGCTGTTAATGTGAATAGCTGCATTAATATATGTGGGAGTTAACGTTAACAAAGATTAACTAATGCTGAACAGAGGTGTTGTTCATGGTTAGTTCATGTTAACTAATGCATTAACTAATGTTAACTAATACAACCTTATTGTAAAGTGTTACCGTTATATTTGTATTAAATGTTAGCAAAAATCAATGAATAATTCAAAAAATTGGTAACACTTTATGTTAAGGTCTCTTACTAGAATATTAGCCATTTATTAGTAGTAATTAGGCACATATTAATGCCTTACTCTACATGACCTTATTCTGCATCCCTAATCCAACCCAATACCTAAAATTACAACTCCGTTTACTAATATAATAACAGAACAATTAGAATTTATTGAGGGAAAAGTCGTAGTTAATAGTGAATAAGTGTTCCCTATTCTAAAGTGTTACCAAAAAATGTACTGCTGATAGTTAGTTAATAGTTAATGCATTAACTCATGGGACCTTTTTGTAAAGTTTTATTAATCAAACAGATTTTTTTTTTTTTAATTTGTGACAGATAAAAGTTTAATCAATAAATATAAACTAAAAAAATCAAGGTCTTTTTTGTATCGTCCAAGTAAAGGAAGAGGCCAAGTAATTATTCCGGAAAAGGGCAACCGAGGATGAATTTCTCTCACCTTAGCCCAATGCAGAGTGGCTAGTGGGTTGCCCCCGTACGACATGCACACCAACCTGAGAAAGGAACCAGCTTTGACCTCTTCATTTTCTAATCCCATGATCACTGGAGCCTGTTGGGGAACTGAACGAAGTGAATGAAGGGTTACGACATCAATAGACAGAAGTTTGAATCATTCGTATTGTCTTTTCATGTTAGAGCCAGTCATGAAAGATGAAGTGGAGGAAGAAGAAGAAAGAGCAAGGTAAAAAAACGACCACAAGTTTGAGCATCACAGCGTCAGGAAGAGCACGACTCTATTTTAGTCCCGTACAACATTATTAAATCGAGGACATTTAACACCAGTGCAGCGGGAAGACATCGCTTGTCCCTTTGATGAAACCATTAAGTATAAACAACGACCCACACACTGGCACCAGTCCATAAACCAAAATAACAGATGTTTAAACCGTAATAAGGCAATGTGGAACATGAATAAATTACAGTGGGGCTCCTGAATAATACATTTGCCATAAAATAAATTATGGGGATGGGCCGCTCTTTGTTATTGCCCCAATCAGTTTGGAAGCGGGCGCGATGGACGGATGAGAGTCTGCCATGACAAAGTGCTGTCTTGCTCACAATCTGCTGCAGATGAAAATGGGCAGTGGAAAGTTGGATTTGATGGGCCAGGCGTGCGGAGTAAGACAGCGTTGCTGGCCATCGGTTCTGCTACATTAGCACTTATTGCACTGGCTGGGCGGTAATGGAACCATGAGCTGGGGTGAGGGAAGGGGGGGCAGTGTTTTAAAGCATAAATTTAGTGAGCAGAAAAAAATGTGATTGGCGTTTCGGTGGAAGCTTATGCCTGTGAAATGCATCATATCACATTGAATTTAAAACGTGCATTAGGCTGCATAGGTTTTCAAAGCTCACCTAATAACATAATAGATAAGCTTACATAACATGGAAAAAGTATGAGATAAAACATGATGCTCTAAACTGATTTGAAAGGACTTTGGTGTTTCTTTTTTTAAAGTCAACATGAACCGTAAATCAACCCTACTTGGTAGAACATGGCAAGCCACAATTGATACCTTAAAGGGATAGTTCAAAATGTTTGCACAAACGATATTACGAAAAATGTCTCTGTGTTTCTTGTCCATACCATAAAAGTCAGTGGGGTTCATTGTGATTTTGAATCCCATTTACAGTACTTTTAATTGTATGGGCGGCAACATTTAAAAAAAAAATCTTGTTTTGCAGAAAAAAGACACGTTTGAAATGTCATGAAGGTACGGAGCCCCTAATGTGACAAGGTGATGGAAAAAAACACAAGCTGGGAGGAATATGTAAATGCTTTTGTGTTCACTCACAAAACTTTTGAATTCTCTCGCAAAAATTCCTCTGAGAAAATTAGCTTTCTCTCTCAAAACATTGCGTGTTCTCACAAAAGTACTGCATTCTCCCGAGAACCTTTGCGTTTACCCACAAAAATATTTGCGCTTTCTAGCAAAAAAGTGTTGCATTCTCCCGAGAAACTTTGCATTGTCTATCAAAACATTTGCATTCTCTCGGAAAAGTATTACATTCTTCTGAGAAACTGAAAAACATTTTTTTCTCTTCGAATATCCTGTTTCACTAGTAAATAAGTCACATTGTGGAAGTAAAATGGCAGACAGTGCTTCATGCTGCTTTTAGTGGTTTAGGGTGTACTCCTGGTACTTGGTAAGTGTTATCGTCTCAGAGTGAAAAGCAAATTTCTTTTTATAGTGAAAGGAACAAGTGTATTACTTGACAGGAAAAGGCCCAACTAACTACGAGTTACATAGCTGTGGCCATGAACTCAGAACTGTGTGAGAAAATCTTTGATTTAAATTCAAAGTCATGGTGATTTTCATTATTTACAGTATGTGCTCCATTTAATTAAACACTGATCACAGATCACCATTAATGATTGATTATTAGGAGTAATTAACTGTAATCACATTCAGTGTGAATTTAAGTCACAATTGCAGGGTTCTTACAGAATACCCTCATGGTCATGCTAGTCTCGAGAGCTTGATGAGCGGCTGCGTTCTTCACTCGACATGTCAGCTGCCGTGCGTTGTCTGAACCTCGTGCCCTGATGCTGTAAAGAGAGAGCAGGGTTAACTTGTGTTAATGCGTTTCACACTGTGCCACTCTCTCATCCCCGATGTTGCAACAATTACCCACAAACCCACTGAGCTCATAACTTTACTCCATTTTCCAGCCTGGAGCACTGCCAGCGTACACTTAACTGTACCTGGCCTCCAAGATTTGATTGGTCAGCAATACCTTATTCAAGAGCGCAGCAAAAGTGGAATGCAGAAAATTTAAAAAAATAAACTTCACATGGATTTCAGGATTCGCCGATAGACTAAACATTTACGAGGCTGCAAAATTTGGGACAGTCTATGTAATTATGACGCATGTGAAGTTAAAAAAAAAAATTTAAATAAAGAAAACGTGGTTTTACAGTATATCACTACTGAAATAGGATACTACTACAGAAGACTCTACAATTGAAGGGATCAATTCCATTGTCATTTCACACATCATTCCAACTGGTATGAACTTTTTTCTTTTGTATGACACAAAAGAAGACGTTACGCATAATGTCCAGGCTGCTCATTTGCATAAAATACAAGTGAATGGAGCCTTACTTAGGCTTTCAAGTTCCAAAATTGAAAAAGACTATAAAGTGACACTTTAGGGCTATATTTCAAGTCTTCGCAAAGCACATGACAGCTTTGCTTGAGGAAAATACTATATGGAAATATATATATATATACACACACGTATATATACACGTATATATCAGGCGCGTTTTCCCAAGAAGGCAAGGGAGGCAGTGAGAAAAAATAGTCATAGTACAATAATAAAACAACACAAATATTACAAAATATTACATAAAAACCATATAAATCACTCATTTTTCTAAAGTAAAACTGTCCAACAGTGACACCAGCAGGTAAAGTTACATCGGGAGTCCGAGACTTTCTTGCTTCCCCTGAGCCCACTTAGTTTTAACAGACCCCCTAAAACATGCCGTGAGTTTGGAGTAATTGAAAATGAATGGGGGAAAAGTTACGTGAGAGGAGGCAATGCCTCCATCGTGATATGATTGGATATGACTGGTTATGATTGGTTCATGCGATAAATTCTGCCTCTTGTGTCTGAATGAACAATAAAAAAGTAAACAAATCACACACTTATATATCACCACTTTGTCAAGTCAAATTCAAACATCAATAGCCTGAAAAAAAATTACCTGTGGGTTTTTTTAGTGAGCAATCAACGTGTTGAAATTAAAGATACATCTCCACGTCAGTGACCTTACTGAGCTCGGATGACTGATGACCCGAAAATAAGTTTATTATTAAAAAGAACAGCTGAACAAAAGTTCATAAATAAAATATATAAATCTTTAAATAAAATACATTGTTTACAATATAAGACACAATTGATTTCGGTAACACTTCAGAATAATGGTCCGTTCTTAACAAGTAACTATGCAGGAAGTAATAGGTAGTACTACATTAACACTTAACTTAATACTATTAACTAATAGAGAAGCAAGACTAACTAAGCAGTAAGTAGTAGCACATTTAGGACAAAGGTAGTTCCTTATTAGATTTTTGATAATTACTAAAAAAATATATCTTCATTGAGAACTACTTGCGAACTATGACCAATTAATAAAGAATAACCAATTAATTACTAATCACAACAGTAACGTCTTAAAAGTGAACAATTGGGTTCTTTGTGGAAACTAATTTATGAATATGATATCCCCCAAATAATTCGGCTACATTTTTAAATTGTGACTACTACTCTTACCAAAGGATGGATGTTCTCTGTTTATTTCAAACAAAAACATGAAATAATAATAAAAATTATTCATTTAAAAATGTTAATAATTAGCAAGTGATTGAATTAGTTCACAATTATGAGCTCTAGTTTGTGTCATTTCAGTATGTCTACTCTCCAAAAGACCTATAACTTTAGTGACAGTAGGCTGGGGAGGACTTTTCTTGAATATAAATAATGAAGTTCTCTTGACAAAAACAATTCACATCCTTAATGAAGGCATCGACTGCATTTATATTGTGTTCAGCACAAAACCGCATATTCCAGATTATAGTGTCACTAGTGCCTCACACAAATGTATGTGTCAGATATAAAATATGTTAAATAACCTATTAATTTACTTGTGAGTAATTACTGAGGAGTTAACGTGTTTTTCACTTTAAAATAAGGGTCCAGATCACTAGTAGTTCGCAGGCTGAAAAGGTAACGCTTGGGTAATTAGTGAGAGGCTAATGTATTTTTCACTTTAAAGCTAAAGTGCTACTAAGGAACTACTAGTGATCTGGACAATTATTTTAAAGTGAAAAACACGTTAACCCCTCAGTAATTACTCACAAGTAAATTAATAAGTTATTTAACATTTTATATCTGACATACTGTACAGTCATACATTTGTGTGAAGCACTAGTGATAATTTACCAGAAGGTATTTTGGAGTGGGATACATTGATACTGAACTGACACGAAGCAGAGATCATAATTGTGAACTAATTCAATCATGAGCTCGTCAGCATCACTTCTTAATTATTAACATTTTAAGTGAATTTTCATTTTTATTATTATTCTATGTTTAAGTTTGAACATCCATCCTTTGATAAGAGTAGTAGTCACAATTTAAAAATGTAGCCGACTTATTTGGGGGATATCAAACTCATAAATTACTTTCCACAAAGAACCCAATTGTTCACTTTTAAGACGTTACTGTTGTGATTAGTAATTAATTGGTTATTCTTTATTAACTGGTCATAGTTCACAAGAAGTTCTCAATGAGGATATTTTTATTTGATAATTATCAAATGTCTAATAAGGAACTACCTTTGTCCTAAATTTGCTACTACTTACTGCTTAGTTAATCTTGCTTATATTAGTTAATAGTATTAAGTTAAGTGTTAATGTAGTACTACCTATTACTTCTTGCATAGTTACTTGTTAACAACGGACCATTATTCTAAAGTGTTACCTACATTTCTTACTGCCTTGAGTTATTATTTTGGAATAAATATAAAATGCTTAAAAACAATGATTTATATTTGGCTTTGATAAATAGAATAGCTTATTAATTACATTGATAATGTAAAAATACAATATAGATTTTTATTTACTTAACCAAGAAAATGTGACTGAGACATCATTTGTGACTGGGAAAACAAAATGTGAGGACATGGCCTCTTCATTTTATGACACCACTGCATGCCACTGATATATAAAATTCATACTCACCTATAAATAATCTTACATTTAAAATAATATTTTGAATTTAACACATTCATGAAAGAGATTTAGGAGCTACGCTGGGGGAAAAATAGCCTGGACCTTCTGCTATGTTTAATGGTCTTCTGCGGTGTTTGCACAACTGCCCTGATGACTTGTGTTCTACCCGCTTAAATGATAGAAGTACTTGTGCTGTCCAATCTATAAAGACTGTGTCTGTTCCCCGAATAGTGAGGTCAAAATATAAATTTAATGCAGGATCTAGAAAAAATCTGATCGTGATTTTAAACCAGAAAAATTTAAAATAAATGAACAAAAACAATTTTTTAAACATTACGGGCTCCTAACATTAGATCACTTTCACAAAGCAGTATTGTAAATGAAATGATCCAGAATCGTTCTTGATGTTCTCTGCTTGGACTGAAAATGGATACAACCTAATGATTATTTGGTCAAATGGTCTCTCCACCAAGCTACGTATAAGGCATGACCCAATCAGACTGGTCGTGGTGGCGGTTGTTGCCAACAATAATAGTGATATTCTCATGTTACTCAGATAGACAGGATACAGGTTTATCATTCAAACATACTAATGCTTAATGTGACACGGTCAGATATGCAAAAGAATTGCAGATTTCCTCTCAGACCTATTGGGTACTGTTGATAAAGCGCTAATTGTCGGAGATTTTAACATTCACGTTGATAATACAAATGATGCATTAGGACTTATTACTGACCTAATAAACTCTTTTGGAGTCAAGCAAAACGTCACCGGGCCCACTCATCATTTTAATAATACGCTAGATTTAATTAAATCGCAAGGAATTGATCTTACTGATATAGATATAGTAACTCAAAGTGATGATGTTACTGACCATTTACATGTATCGTGCATGCTGCGTATTACTGATATTAACTATATGACTCTGCGTTATCGTCCGGGCAGAACTATTGTTCTAGCTACCAAAGACAGATTCACAAATAACCTACCTGATTGATCTCAACTGCTTTTTGTACCCATAAATACACATGAACTAGACGTAATGATTAGCAACATGGGCACTATCTTCTCTAAGACATTAGAAGCTGTTGCCCCCATCAAATTGAAAAAGGTTAGAGGAAAAACGTACTGCGCCATGGTACAACAGTAATACCCATTCTCTCAAGAAAAAAAAACTCGTAGTCTTGAGCGCAATGGAGAAAAACTAACTTGGAAGTTTTTAGAATTGCATGGAAAAACAGTTTGTACAGCTATAGACAAGCTCTAAAAACTGCCAGGGCCGAGCATATCCACAAAATCATAGAAAATAACCAAAACAATCCAAGGTTTTATTTAGCACAGTGGCTAGATTAACAAATAACCAGACGCCACCCGATCTAAATATCCCCTTACAGTTTAAAAGTAATGGCTTTATGAATTTCTTTACTGATAAAGTAGATAACATCAGAAATACAATAACAAATGTAGATTTTACAGCATATAATACTTCAGCTTCATTCATCGCAACAAAAGATAAACTGCAGTGCTTTACAAATATAGGACAGGAAGAGCTAAATAAACGTATCACTGCATCTAAACCAACAACATGCCTGTTAGATCCTGTACCCACTAAATTATTAAAAGAGTTGTTACCTGTAGCAGAAGAACCTCTTCTCAATATTATTAACTCATCGTTGTCTTTAAGTCACGTCCCAAAACCATTCAAGCTGGCGGTTATTAAGCCTCTTAAGAAACCACAACTAGATCCTAGTGAACGGGCAAATTACAGACCCATTTCAAATCATCCGTTTATGTCTAAAATTTTAGAAAAAGTTGTGTCGGCTCAATTGTGCTCCTTCCTGCAAAAAAAGATATCTATGAAGAATTTCAGGTTTCAGGCCCACCATAGCACAGAAACTGCACTTGTAAAAATTACAAATTACTTGCTTCTTGCATCAAACCAAGGCTGTATCTCATTGCTAGTTTTATTGATCTTAGTGCTGCATTCGACGCTATAGATCATGACATACTCATAGAAAGATTACAAAACTATACAGGTATTCAAAAGGGCAGGCTTTAAGATGGTTTAGAACCTACCTGTCCGATCGCTACCACATTCTTCATTTAAATGGGGAGTCATCTCAAATAACACCAGTAAAATATGAAGTGCCACAAGGATCTGACCTAGGTCCTCTGCTATTTTCGATATAAATGTTGCCCTTGGTAAATATTAGAAAAACGGGATAGATTCCACTGTTGCCGATGATACTCAATATATATCTCAACAGACCAGATGAAACTTCTAAATATTAAGCTAACAGAGTGTGTGTAAAAATGTAAAATTTCGGGGGGCGATTGGATGACCAAAATTTTATCCTATGAAATTCGGAGAAGACAGAAATTATATTGGACCCAAAAACTGTACACAGAATCTCTTAGATTACAATTAACATCTAGAGGGATGTTCTGTTACTTCCTCTACAGTCAAAAATATGTGTGTTATATCAGATAGCAACTTTTTTGAAAATCATATTTTCCATGTTACAAAACAGCATTCTTCCATCTTAGAAAACATTGCCAAGTTACGAAACATGTTACTGATGCAGAAAAGCTAGTTCATGCAATCATGACCTCTAGACTGGACTACTGTAATTCACTGCTAGCTGGTTGTCATGCGTCTTCAATAAACTTGTCAAGATTTCAGGGGGTCTAGTGAGCTTTTTATCATGGAGCACATGGCCTTTTGTTTTGACGGCTTGCCATGTGCTCTGCTGTCATCCTGGTGTTCACCCCGCCCCTCTTGTTATCCCTGTTAGCTAATTCTCCCTTCTCACCTGCACCTCGTTTTGTCCTCATTATTCTTCCCTTTATCTGGCCCTCTTGTGTGCTATCTTGTGTCAGTCCGTAACATGTTGTGCAGCAGCTTTGATCGTTTCTGTCCATGCTGTGTTTGTCTGACTCGTGTTTTTTTATTTTATTTTTTCTAGTCGGTCTGGCGTTCCTGTGTTTGTCACTCTCCTCTTTCTACCCTGCTGCCTCCCTAGAACTCTGGTCGGCTCCCGTCCTTGGCTCTTGCTACTCATAGGCCTGCCTCTCCAAGGCAGTTTCGTCCTATTCCTCTCTGCCCATGCTCGAGACAACCCCTGGAATTCAGCGGTGGCATTCTATTGCCGGTTCGCCCCCTCTGAGCCCGCGGCTGGTCTAACCTCCACGCTGATCAGAACTGACTTTTTGCTGGGGTTTTGCTATCCGGCTGACTTATTTTGTTATCACAGTTTCACTAAACTGGGATTGGTTTTCAACTGCGTTGGATCTGTCTCGTTTCGGACATAAAAGCTACAGGTAGTCCAAAATACAGTGGTTAGAGTCCTTACCAGGTCAAGAAAATATGATCATATTACCCCAATTTTACAGTCTCTGCACTGGCTACCTATTAAGTTCCGTATCAGTTACAAAATATTATTACTTGCCTATAAGGACCTTAATGGGTTAGCTCCTGCATACCCAACTAGTCTTCTAACACGCTACAATCCATCACGCTCCCTAAGGTCGCAAAACTCTGGACTCTTTGTAGTTCCTAGGATAGCAAAGTCCACAAAAGGACGTAGAGGTTTTTTACATTTGGCTCCCAAACTCTGGAATAGCCTTCCTGAAAACTTTTGGGGTTCAGACACACTCTCTCTGTTTAAAATCTAGATTAAAGATCTCTTTGGCCAGGCATTCAAATAATGCATCTCATAATCTTGTACTGCAGTTATATCTAATCAAATGCACATTATTATTCTTTAGTTTGGGTTAAACAAATCAATTTTGCTTGGTTGGAACAGCAGCTACGCTAATTATGTCTCTATTTGTTTTTCTGTTTCTGCCATGGGATGTAACTAGGAATTACACAAGCTTCAGTCTGGATCCAGAACACCTGAGAAGAGATGATGCCAACCCCTCAGAGGACCTCAGATGATGCCAACCCTGAAACAACTTACAGAACTACCACATTTTGCTATAAGTTTGATTACATCATATAATAATTGCTGTTAATAGTGTCGTCGTTTTATTCCTAAATAATTTTCCGCCCCCCCCCCCCCCCCCCCGACATTTCTGCCATATGTACATTAACTTGACATAGTCACCACTGATAAGCTACCACTACATTGTAGAAACTTAATTTTCTGTAAAGTTGCTTTGCAACGATTTTTTATCGTGAAAAGTGCTGTACAAATAAAATTGACTTGACTATTTAGCGCCCAAACTCTAGAATAATCTACTTAATATTGTTTGGGAGGCAGACACACTCTTGCTGTTTAAATCTAGATTAAAGACCCATCTCTTTGACCTGGCTTACACATAACACACTAACTCATTTCTAATATTCAAATCCGTTAAAAGATTTTTAGGTTGCATTAACTAGGTGAACCGGGAACACTTCTCATAACACCGATGTACTTGCTACATTGTTAGAAAAATGGCATCTACGCTAATATTAATGGCATCTACGTACTTTCATTCTTATTCCGAGGTCACTGCAGCCACCAGATCCAGTCTGTATCCAGATCATATGGTCACTGCAGTCACCCGGATCCAGTACGTATTCAGACCAGATGGTGGATCAGCACCTAGAAAGGACCTCCACAGCCCTGAAAGACAGCGGAGACCAGGACAATTAGATGAGCCACAGATACAGATCCCCAGTGAGGACCTTGTCTCTTAGACGGCCACTGGGACAAGACCACAGGAGCCAGGTGAGTCATCTGCACAGTGTGACTTTGCTGCAGCCTGAAATTGAACTGCTGGTTTTGTCTGGTCAGAGGAAAACTGGCCCCCCAACTGAGCCTGGTTCTCCCGAGGTTTTTTCTCCATTCTGTCACCGATGGAGTTTTAGTTCCTTGACGCTGTCACCTCTGCTTAGTTAGGGACACTTCATATCCAGCAATATCGTCGACTTGATTGCAAATGATTACACAGATACTATTTAAACTGAACTGAGCTGGATGGCTGACTCACCGGAATTCAATGTATGAAACGTCTTTAAACTGAAAAAAATTGTAGTTTATATTGTCCTTTTGCAGTATTGACACCACTATCTCCTAATTAATGTGTTTCAGGGCTTTGACACAATCTGTATTGTTAAAAGCACTATATAAATAAAGGTGACGACTTGTTTCATGGAAGAAATTAAAACATACAGGTTTGGAAGGACATGAAGGTGGATAAATGAGGGATTTGACATTTTTGAGATAACTGTTCCTTGAAATATTGCTTGAATACCCAAAGGCCTATTGTCCAATCACATCACCGCTGTCCCTCACTGGATGTGTTGGTGAAATAAAAATGAAAAATTGAAAGAAAAAACAAGACAAGTTTTTCAAAAGGTCAAACTCTTCTAACATTTTTGTCTTTGCCTTTGTATGGACTATATAAAACATGACCTTAGAAGACAAATTGTGAAGGACATAGAATAAAAGTTAAAGTGGTGACAAGAATTCAACTGCAAAGAACCTTCTATACCTTCAATGTTCGCACACAGACTTACACGACTTCAGCACGAGTGTTCAGAAGTTTATCCTGTGAGCTTGACATTGTGAAAGAATCAGTTTCCGTCAGCTCTTCTCCATCTGAGAAAGAAAAAAGACGACGAGAGAAAAAAATAAAACAGCACAGAAGTTATAGAGTTATTAGGCTGCCTCGGGGTACTTCTTGCCAAGGGATGGCATGACACAAACTTAGTAAATGAATCATGAAGTCTCTTGGTTTGAGTTTACAGCCACTGCTTTGAAAGCTCCCAGCGAGCGTTTTCATCTTTTATTGGCGTTGTGTATCTACAATGTAATTCTCTCATAAGAGCCCCACTTGATGGACGTAATAAGAGTTGGGCTCTTAAGCGACGGTATACCTCTGAACATGGTGATTTCTGCGGGAGGTTTTGCATCAGGAGCGATACAGGTCACCGTGTATTCGTCTCCCTCCACCCACGGCTCATCAGACTCCAGCTGGATGTACGGCTGTGAGGGCGGGACTTAGACAAGAGAGAGAGTGTGGAGAAGGTGAGGAGAGATTAACCGGCAGGGGATTGTCACAATATATTATTTTATTGCAAGCTGTGAACTCATTTGGTGTCTGGTTGAAGAGATATTTCAGAGCTTTAAAACACACACACACGCACACAGACACAAGCACATATGTACACTTGTGTTTCTGAGCTTCGGAGCGAGGTACTTTGCAGACAAAATTGATGAAATGGCCACACAAGTTAGCTAGATTTGAAGGGTTTTGGCTCTATAATGGAAAATTATTGGGGTCGGTACATTCAGCACATTCATTTGTATGTGAAAAATTATTAAAAATAATGTGATTAAAAAACAATTATTCTTGATCCCTAACCTGTACATAAATTCCATAATAAAAAATGTATGGATAAATCAATACTTTATTTAAATTAATACTTTTATTCTGCAAGCATGCGTTAAATTGATCAAAAGTGGCAGTAAAGACATGTATAGTGTTACAAAAAAAAATCATTTTTAAATAAATGCTGTTCTTTTGAACTTTCCATTAGCTTCTTTAGCACGAAATATCACAGCATATCAGAAAGATTTTTAAAGCAGAAGAAAAAAATAATAATTAAAATAGATTACAATAGGAAAACAGATATTTCATTATAATATATTGTAACTAATTTCTGGATTTGATCAAATAAATGCAGCTTTCGTGAGCATAAAAGACTTCATTCAAAAACATAAAAAAAATCACTTGATCTATCACAATAATAATAGGAAGTCTTTCAATTAAATTAATTTGGGGTCTTTTATGGGCAAATATTAATGTACGCATATAATTGTAAGAAGTCCATCTTGTGTAACAAATTTAAAATGTGTTTACTAATGTGTCACCTATTATCCATATATCCCATCAATTTTGGGATAAGGAATCTGCAGGAGGTCGTTTTCAGAAGACGATTTTACAATTCAATACATAAATAAATAAAATCGTTTTTTTTTTTTTTTTTTTTTTTTACAGATTTCCAAAATACTGCAAACGAAAGCGCTCAAATTCCCTTTAGGGGAAAATGAAATGCTTAGTAAAGTTGACTCTGCATATTAAATCGGGATTGGAGAAATTTAATCAGAAAAAACATTACATATTTCATCTGTATGGGTAAGTCAGCATTTGGTTTACACCGTGTCCTGACCAAAGCAATAAACGCTATTTCATTAATGTTAGTGCATTCACACTGACAGCGCTTTGCAGCAACAAAGCGACCAGGAGTCATTAATTTTCCATGAGGGCTGGTGATCTGAAGCCGCATTAGCCAGAGAGATGAAGTTAAGCAAAGTTCAACATAATGCAAATGCACAATGACACAACGCAGCGAATGCCAGTGGGAGCACAGATACGCTCTGAGTGGTTTTTATCATGTTGCTATGTGTCTGCTAACGCATTATAGCCAAGTCAAGAGTCTACTTTCAAGTCTTTAATCTCTGATACTCTCTACATACGGCTTTTGTCCACCCTTCAGTGTAATTCTGACAGATTTAGACCCATTTTATCATCTGCAAGGAAAAAACTGCAAGTCTGAGGCCTTCGAAAAGTAATAACTTCCCACTTTTCAGTGTTCCATTTTTTGAGTTATCATTCATATCAGTATGTCCAGCTTACAGTCAACTATATAAATACATATATTTTGCTTTCCATAAAAACATTAAGCAGCAAAAGTGTTTTCAACATTGATTATGGTTATGGAAATGTTTCTTAAGCAGTAAATCAGCATATAAGAATGATTTCTGAAGGATCATGTGACACTGAAGACTGGAGTAATGATGCTGAAAATTCAGCTTTGGAATAAACAGGAATAAATTTCATTTTAAAATGTTAAAAAAACAAATGTATATTATAATTTTACTGTATTGTATCAAATTAAAGCGCGCCTTATTGCGTCAGTATGAGAAACTTCTTTTAAAAACAAATAAAGCAAACAACTATAATTTTGCAGTGAGTGCTCTATGGCAATTAAAACAAATATCACTTATTATTCATTGGAAATACAAGCATGAAAGGCCTTTGGGCCATCTGGCGGTTTATTGTATGATTACTCTTGTTATGGAGATTTCCCCAGCCTGATTTGGTTTTGTTTTTGTGAAAACTCGCCTTACTGCTTTCTAACTGGCTGCGAGGATGACGCGTCCCAGGGTGTGCACTTAAAATAGACAATAAAACACGGTATATGGATCCACCGACTTTTCGTAATTGTTCTAAGTTTGAAAGACATGGCTAGGAAAACATATAGCAAGTTTTAGTGGTCTGCACATAGCAAGCATTGTGTGGTTGCAGTGGTTCTATTGATCTTTATAATGATATTATGCAACTGGGGGCCATTTGGGCCATAAGATCTAACGCGGAACCACACAAGACTCCGGCACAGCGGTATTTAAGATCTCCCCAAGGGCCTCGACATGGTTTCTGGTAGATGCTTTCTATCAGAGCAATTCTCTTGTCGACCTGGCGCTCAGGCAACGACGACCTGCAGAAGAGCCCACATCTCAGATCATGTGAAGAGACGCCTGTGGATCACAGAACGAATGATGAAGGCAGCTGGCCCCTCATGACTGGTCGACAAGGCCGGTGGACAAGCACTAAATGCTAATCGTAGCATACGCCTCTGCTTATAGGAAAAAAGAAAAAGCGGGCTAAGCTAGCAACAGTGCGATGACAAATCACGCTCCAGCAGAAGAAACACGCACGCAGCCGATCAAAGCGCTCCCTCTCACCTCTCTGCTGTGCAACTTTCCCCTGCATTGCTTGGGGCAACAGAGCTCTTCCTGGCACTTTTGACGAGAGAGGGTGAAAATCAGTTTTTGTGCTCTGTTCAAACGAATCAAACTCAAATGTGCCACTGTCCAGGTTTACCCTGGTAGCACAGTTTATCAACTGTGAGCTCGATATTGGATGGAAAAGTGTGAAATGGGATCATTTTTGGTTGTACAATGTATAAGGAAAATCATAAAATCCTGCTTATGAGCTCAGGAAGCACTTTAGCATTTAAAAACCTAGACGTGTAAAACCAAAATGCTGAACTATTAAAAGGGAAAAATGCAAGTCTGACACAGCAGTTAAAATATGGACCAAAAGAAAGAACACGTCCTGAGTGAACGGGGCATTAAACTCTTAACTTGCACAGTGAAGTCTGACAGCTTTCTGTGTAATAGTCTGAACAGCAACAGTTTAGATGAAAATAGCATTAGATAAAAAAATTAACATTCAATTTAAAACAGGCAGTTTTTTATATGTACTTGAACTTAATGTTTACTCTATAATGAAATAATAGTAGTAACTGAAGAAAAAAGAACATTCTATGTATAAAAAACATAAAAACCTATAGATAAAACTCACACACATAAATTAAAAATTAACTATTCACTGCAATAGCATATTATAAAAAATGTGAAAATATTTAGAAAATACATAATTGTCAAATATTTATATGCATACATGTATAAATATGCACTAGAATAAATAGCATATTATAAAAATATAAAATTATATAAAAAAATACACTTTCTATATACTATTACAATATTTACATTTTTTAAATATGTTTTTCCATATTTTTCTAATAAATAAATAAAAGAAAAGTCACAGTCACCTTAAGTTGCGGTCAAATAAGATAATTTGTGATAAGTATAAACTAATGCTCATTTTTGGCTTGGTGCTTGATATATAGCAAAGCTTCCTACATCAACACTAGCAAAAAACAATAGCAATGCCAAGACAGCCTGTAAAAACAAAAGTGTTTCATCACAGTGAGTTCATACTGTTTACCCTTCTCAGTCACATAACATTACTTCATAAATTCAAAGGTAAATAATATAATTTGTGATAATTACTACTTTTGTGGTTTCCTTCAAAGCATAAGACATTCTGTGGAACATTCTCAAATTATGCTGGATGACATGATCATCAGTTTTCTCTTAAAGGGGCAAAGTTACATAACCAATACAATATAAAATCCTTAATTTCACTACAGAAAAAAACCCTAACAAATAAACTGAAGAAATAGCTAGTGAGGATTGCCACATGGTAATGAGCCTCAGTGGTGTTGTTCAGGTTGCCAGTTGCTCCCTGGAGTTTGTAGGCACTAGGGGGCGTTATTGCTGTGTGCAGCTCGGCAGTGAGGAGCGAGGGGCTTCACACCGAGACAGATGGGGCAAGGCTTGGGCTTCAAACTGATTTAAAGGAAGCAATTGGAGCTGTGTGGATACTGATGGCTGAGGAGAGCACTGCAGAGGAGCCTGCTTAGGTAATGAGATGCATTTGTTTTCTCTTCTCCTGTGCTCTCCCTCTCTTTTTAACTGCTCACAATTTCCTCTCGCTGTCTCTCTTTCTCACCCTCACGCCATCACCCCCTCGCTCTCTCTCATTCTCTGCAGATGAAGCCAGGCTCATCACTTGTTGTTCTAGAGAAGACATTGCTCAGGCACATAGATTTCCCAGTAAAGACTGATTGTGTGCTCAAAGAGCAGGCAAGCCGGTAGAGCGACTCTCTCTCTCTCCACTCTATGTGTGTCTTTCACTCATTCTCGCTCACTCAACTTTTGGCTCAGTGCTCAATATATAGCAAAGCTAAAAAAGCCAAAAGGTGCTTCCTACAACAACAACAACAGTAAAAAAAAAAAACAATAGCAATGCCAAGGTAGGCTGTAAAAACAAAGGTGTTTCATCACAGTGATGTCAGATTTACAATCTAATAGATCTACTGTTTCTTGACCTAAACTACTGGTGCCAAAATAATTCCCCTTCTCAGTCACCTAAGAGACTATACAGACTAGGACAGTGAAAAGTGATTATAAACCGATTAAATACAGTAAAAAACTGCACTGATCATTTGAAGTATTACCAGATATTGAGTACTGCCAAGTAGTGTTATGTTATCAACATTTAATAAAACTATCATATGGGCTTTATATTATACTATATAGCATTTTTGCAAATAAATGTAAATGTAAATACATACATACCTCTACATAAATCTCTTTTAAATGAGGTATTTAACAAAAAAATAAAAAATACAGTAAAATTGTAAGAGACAACACGCCGAAAGACACACACACAACAGGGTGCAATCTGTGAAAATACCAGAGGTGGGGGGGTGCTTTTGAAAACGTTTTTCTGGTGTCATATCATGAAATGTTTTTAATGCAACGGAAACTGTATTTAACGTGACCACATTTCCATAAAATAACACTGAAAGTTATTAATTGTAATGATTTTATTTCTACGGATTTTATTTCGACGGTTATTCAACCAACAAATAAATTATATAGAGAAAGTGAGCAAAGAACACAATATCGATGGAGCTTTCTGACACTCTGAATCAGTTGAACCATTGCGTCGCAAAATGATTCAAATTCGAAGTACTCCAACCGGATCGTGTATGGCGAATCGTTTGATGCTGATTGGCTGACAACATTCTAAGATGCAATTACTTCACAGTATTCAAATTTGAATTCTTTTTAAAATTTATGTTAGTTGGGCTAGTTTTCTTTTTTGTAAAACCCGCATTGGTTATGAGAATTGTAATATTTTAATGTTATCAAAAATGTTGATATCATAACCTTATTCAAAGCAAAAATAACTATATCCTAACTATTTTGTGGTATATATCGTTATCATTAAATAAAATAACTAGGTATGCATCGATCCGATACTCAGTATCGGTATCGGCTCCGATACTGCCATTTTCAGTCGGGTCGGGTATCGGTCAGAAGAGACCGATCCAAATCCGATATAGTGCGTATACTATTCTGTGTTATTGTTAAGCCCCATGAAAGGCGCAGAAACATTATAAAGCACCATAACGTTTTCGTGCACTATATTTCAAGTGTTCTGAAGCCGTTCCATAGTTTAATGTGAAGTATACAGTAGATGAATATTTAAGTCAAGTTCACCCTGCTGCGTCTGTCTGTAATCCTCCATTCAGCATTCAAACTGTGTGTCACGTTCGGTTGCTACAGTCAAAACGATGAAACTCTCTTCAAGAGCGCACCATAACTGAGATTTAAAACGGTTAAAAGAACAGGCTCAATAAAATATCACTCGGATATAATACACTATGTAGCAATATTTCTTCACTTTTTTATGCGGAGCGCTGCGCGCAGTGACTCTGTGTTGCTTCAAGCGCATCATTCTGCGCAAGGGATTCGAATAAGCGCTTATTTGTGCCGCTGTATACTGGAGCCATACCCTTTTTCGTTAAAAAAAAAAATTTTAAACTAAACTTTTGCGCAATGAAAGATTATCAATAGTCTTTTTTGTTCTGTTCTATCTATCATATGTTGCTGCCTTCATTACTGTGCTACACATTTAAAAGTAAATGTATTTTAATTTTATTATATATATATATATTATATATACATATATATATTTATGCTACTTGTTTTGCATGATATTTTACAACAATACAAAGAGCAATGTGTTACATTTTACCAGATTTAGTCCTACACTTAATAACTTTTATTTGTTCCCCACTAAATAAAGTTGTTTCACTAAATGTTTAGTTTAATGTTTTTATAAAAATTTTTGCACCCATGATTTTTCTAGAATAACCTTTTCTGATGAATTATTCACTAACCTAGTTTATAATAGTATTTTTGTCATAGATTATTATATATTTTTTCATTTGTTATTTTTCATTAAAATTAAGTTGTCTATATTTAGCAGATTGTGTTTAACACACAAAAGAGTGATGATCAGGTCAACACACTGAGGTGTAGAAATTCTACATTGATTTAAAAAAAAACTGCGCTGGTATCGGATTGGATCGGAATTGGCCAATACTCAGAATTTTTGGTATCGGATCGGTTCTGAAAAAATGGTATCGTTGCATCCCTAAAAATAACTCGTATTGTGATATAAGATTTTGACCATATTTGAAGAGGTTCATATTAAATAAAATTAAAATGTTTATGTGTGTGTATATCAGCTGACTGGCTGATGACATTCCAATGTGTGCAATTACTTTTATTTAAAAAAATCTAATTATATATACTGAACAGAACCTAACCCCCCCCCCCCCCCCACCACACACTTGAATTTGAATTAATATTAACCTCTTCCAGTAGGCAACCATTCAGATCACCCTAGCGGTACCCTAGCAACCCTAGCAAGACTCTCACAATGGTTTTGTACCAGCAGGCAACACCATTGATCGGGGCATTTTTTTTTCTCCATCAGGAATTGAATAGACCGTTGGATCGTTTGTTAGTTGCTGCAATCTAAAGTGAGTGACAGCTTGAAGGAGAGATTACTGTCCCACACGCCACCAGAGAAGAAATGTCTTTGCACAGGAGAGGGGATGTTAATGTTTCTGATTAAAGATTACGAAGACATGTGATAAAAAAAAGCACACAGATTATGATGCACATGGTGCACAAAGTATTTACAATAAACTCTGCAATATTCCATTAAAAATTGTCAATTTTTAATTAATGGTGACTTTAAGAAAATATTAAAACTGAGTAGTTATTACTGTCAACTTTAATATAATTTAACTCATTCATCTCAAGTCTGATGTCATGGACATCCTGCTGTAACAACAAATTTAAATGACTAGGCCTCTCAGCCTGTTTTCAGAAACAACAAGGGGTGTGATGACTGGAACAAGAGGTGTCTAGGCCCCTGGTCATTTGAACACCCTCCAGTTACCTCATTCTTCCTCTTTTCCTTTCTGCTGCAGTCGAGCTGCGGTAGAAAGCTGGTGTGTGTGTGTGTTCAGCAGTCTGTTCTTTGTGAGAAAAGGGATGATGAGAGAAGGAAAGGATATGTGTGAGTGTGTGTGTGTGTGTGTGTGGGGGGGGGGCTTATGTCTGTGTTACTAGCAGCATTGGGAGCCGGACCATGACAGTCATTGGTTAGTCAGGCAAAGATTATGACCTCAGAAAAGCCCACCTGAGTCGCCCACCATACTTCCTGCGACCTCTCCTCAAGAGACAAATGCACGCTCACATGCACAGAGCAAATAAAAACCCAGACACGCACAAGTACATGTTCACACGCATGAGAACAGAGATATGAACACACACGAGCACTCAGGCGGGAAACATCGAGCTGTGAAATTTGATTCATTAGACAAATGCAGACGGATGGACAGATAAGGAAGATAAGAGGCTCATTAGTTCAGACAGATGAACAAACCCCCTCGGTTCCTCTCTCACATACTCATCAATAAACATATAAACATGCAAATGTTTTCCTCCAAACCGATTTGCAAAAGCCAAGTGAATGAAAAGAGAGTCAAAAGGCAAGCATTCTATCACAGACACTCTTTTTCAAGCTCTCTCGCGCACAAACAGACACATTTCCCGGAGAAATAAACAAAAACAGCTCCCTCCCACATGGTCTTCTAGATCAGTCACATTCATTTACACATTACATGTGTAAATTAATGTTGATGCAGTTTGGATATCGAGATGAAGCTGCAAAAACAGTGATGTTTACTTAAAGGTGCACTCAGTAATTGTTCCCTCATTAAAAAGTTTCACACAAAGAAATGAAGAATACTTCAGAACAATATGGTTAAATTGTGTACAGTGACATGAGATGAAGACTATTGAAAAACAAAGTGGTTTGATTTTACATGAATGGCTTTACTCAAAGTGGCAAACATGTCGAGATCACATGCCATAGCCAAACCTTTGCATTTGGATTTGATTTAAAGGGGTCATATGATGTTGCTAAAAAAGAACAGTATTTTGTGTATTTGGTGTAATGAAATGTGTTTATGCGGTTTAAGGTAAAAAAAAACACATTATTTTCCACATACTGTACATTATTGTTTCTCCTCTATGCCCCGCCTTTCTGAAACGCGTCGATTTTTACAAAGCTCATCGTTCTGAAAAGCGAGGTGTGCTGTGATTGGCCAGCTATCCAGTGCGTTGTGATTGGCCGAATTCCTCAAGCGGATGAAGGAAATGTTACGCCCCTTACCATACTGTGATGCAATGTCCCGGTGCAACGAGACAAAAATAATAAAACCCATTATAAACGAGGCATTTGTCGCATCCAGTGGGGACATAATTACTGATATTAATGACTTATACTGTCTTTGTACGCGTTGCATCGCGCCGCATAAACATAAAACCATGTCTGCATTTGTGATCGGAGAAACGACAAACAAGAAGCGTTACTCTACACTGCTCAAAACTTGCGTTTGAATCGTCAGTGGCAAATTCTTTAAATATGAATACGTAACGTTACAGGCTGTGAGTCATGATTATTTGTAAGCATCATAGACTGTATAGGGTCAGCATGCGCGGCGAAGGGGAAACAGGGGGACTGAATTCACCAGAACACCGGCATTGTAGGCTACTCTCCAAGGAAACAGTCCTCGTCCTCTGTAAAATTTGTTGCACTTATCTGAATATTTGGTTTGAACTGTTTTGGAACAGTGTTGTAATACAACTTAACCACTGATTTCTCGTTGTGTCCTCTTTTGGAAGGCCAAACAAAGTAGTTTTCGCTTTCACAACAAAACAGCGTCACACACGGCGGCCTACAATTACAGCGAGAATCAAAGTTACGCCTTCTTTCTTTGCGTGAATTTTGGGCGGTGTTATGCAAATCTTCCCACCCAGTGACGTAGACATGTTTAAACGAGGCATTTTAGAGGCGTGGACCAGTCTTAACTTTATAAAGAATATCTCTTTGAATTTGAGACTTTAGTCTTTGGAACTTCAGGGATCTTATCTATTCACAAACAGCTTGTAACACTCCAAAGAGAAAAGAACAATTTAAATAGCATCATATGACCCCTTTAAGGAAGCAAACATGATGCATATTTGCAATTCAAATATAAATGCAGTATTGTAGGGATTGAAGTAGAATTAAAATGAAATTCATATGACTGTAATTTTAACTAACTTCACTAAAATATAAAAAATATTAAATATAAAAATAAATCGCTAAAATAATAGATAAAACAGAAGATAAAACAGTAGAATGAAAGAATACAATTATAGAATGATAGATGGATAAAATGTAAAACAACAGATAAAACAACAAAATATGGAGACAGACGACAGCAACAGACAGACAGATAGACAGATAGATATTGTGATACAGTGATTCAGCAGCAGATCAAGTGCATTTTGAGAATTGATCATGAAAAAAAAGCATACTTTTTCTTGGAATGACACACATCAGTCGTTCACAATGAGTAAAGTAAACAGGGTCAGCTGATGTCAGGTTCACTTTGAGCCAGAGAAACTACATATTTGAATAGAGCTGCACTCTTACATGGCCAGGTAAGTTGAGGCAGATGGAGGGTCATGCATCTAAACCCTACTCTGCTTCAAAATGAAAACCATCTTTTCATATGGTCACATGCATCTGCACAACCTCTGTGGCGTCCACACACACACACACACGCACATGCGCACACACACGTGCACACACACGCACACACACACACACACACCCACACACACACACACACACACACAACACACACAAACACACACACGACCACACTAATCACACAACTCCACACAGCAGAGCCTTGCTAGCCCACATGAACAAACACAGTCTGTTAACAAGCTTTGACCAGACATCCCCCAAAAGTCTTGAATACACTCATCCACAAACACACACACATACACACGATTACGCTGGGCTCAGGTGTGAGCTTTGAAGCTAAGAGCCATTGAAGCAGTCCCATTTCTCCTCCTCTGCTCTCTCTCTTTCATTCCCTCTCTCATTTCATCTCATCTTCTCGTCTTCATACTACTGATCTTTCCACCTCTTCTTTCGCTCCGCATTTCTCCTCTCATCTCCTCCCATCTCGTTCCTGTCTGAAGAGTGCAGCAGGTGCATCTGAAGCAAGAGAGATAACAGCAATTTCTCCCTCTCTGTCTTTCCTGCTCTTATATTCTTCATTTTTAGCCCACTGCATATAACAATAAACATTTTCAACACTCAACCGAACAAGATTGATCTAGTAAATCACACTGACAACTGATAAACAACCAGTTACGGACCATAATCTAGAGACACAAGTCCACTTCCCTTCACGACACACAGACCAAACAGACTCTAGTATTCTCACACTCTCTATGTATAGCTTTTCCCAGAGCAAAATAGCAGAATTCCTGCTGTTCACATTCAGTGAACAAATGACATTTGATCTCAAGTTGGTTAAAAAACATGACCTTCTATATCACTGATGTGATCTAAATAAATTACATGCTCAATATTAATAAATAATTCATATAAATTATATTATATTATGTTATATTATATTGTATTTATATTATATTATGTATTAGATCTATTCACAAGCAACACACTCTAAATAACTTTAGCTATTAAGTCCTAATTACGCATCTTTTGATGTCTGTAATTTTTGAATATTATATAGATTATATATATTATATAATCATAGTAATTCTTAGGTGTATTAGCAATTTACTAATGTCTAACTTACCACAATTTATTATTTAAAATAATATATAATAATAATAATAATGAAAATAATAATTATTATTCTTATTATTATTATTATTATTATTTATTATTATTATCATATTATATAGGTCTATTTACCACTAAACTATTGAATGGCTAACTTTACTATAATCATTTTTATGTATTTATGTATGTATGTATGTATTATGTGATTATGTGGCATGAATTTATAATAATTTATTTTATTTGAATCTTTAATCATTATATTATATTCTATTTATTATATTATATTATATGCTATTTAGTCGTCTTTTTAACAACTTTATGAACATCTAAATATTTAATGAATATCGAAATATCTAAATGAAAACTTAGATCTGAATATCTACTATAATACTATAATACTAATTATAAATAATAATGATAATAATATCTTATTTATTAATCTATTCAGATTTTAGATTTTTAAAACTCTATTTTATTAATTATCTTATATATTGTATTGGATGTTATATTATTTAATTGTATCACAGTTCAAATATTAACTTTGTTCCCTTAGTCAATACTCTCAAAGCAGCAAGAGAGCTAACTGTTCCCATTCATTCCCATTGATCTCAATGGCAGATTGGCTACCATCTTTCCCCATAGGCACTAAGATTCAGAAACTTTTTTTTTGAGCCAATCATCTGGGGCCTCATTAATAACCGTTGCGTACGCACAAAACCTGCCCTGAAAGAGGCGTACGCCACTTCCTACGCAAAAGGTGAGATTTATAAAAAACAAACTTGACGGGAAAATGCTTGCAACTGCAGGCAAACTCTGACCCATGTGTACAGACTTTTTTTCCTGGAGAAAGAAAAGTAATGAAGTAAACAACTATTTTAAACTGTTTTCATTTCATCATATACATTTGCATTAAATATTCCACTCTCATTAATGGAGATAAGCACTGAAATTACATAAAGTCATTACGCAGAAGTTAAACCAAAATTATATGAATTTAGACATAGCCTATTTGTAGTGAGTGCAATCTTTAAAGTAAACTGCACATCTCATGTTATGAGAAAATATTTTTAGCAAGAACAATGATCAATGATGCAAACTTACAGTACTTCGATATTGTGGGGGACACTGCTGGATTCAGTGGTCGAACGGTCCATTGTCCGGTTTGAATAGGTCCAATGATAATAGCTTACTGTACAACCACAGCTGCACGGAAGTGTTGATGTCGTGTGAAGGCATCTCCACAACATTATGAAAAATACCACTGTATTTGAAGGATAAAACTTGAAGAAAACGGTAAGATTTGCATGTTTCCTTTTTAAAATAATCTGTCAATGACGCGCAGAGTCAGATAATTGTATTTACACAATTATCTGTGTGGTATGGTACTTTGGTACTATTGTACTTTTAGATCTCCAGAAAGCATTTGACACTGTAAATCATTCAATACTTTTAGACAAGTTAAGTGTCATGGGTTTTTCAAGTAAAGTGATAGAATGGCTGAATTCCTATCTAAATGGGGGAGTTCAGAGTGAAACAAAATTGATGGGGTTCTTTCTGAGGAAACTTTTGTTAAAAATGGAGTCCCTCAGGGAAGTGTTTTAGGCCCTCTTTTGTTTCTTTTATATATTAATGACATGCAAGCAGTTTGTGGTTGTAATTTGTTTTTATATGCTGATGATTCTGCTTTATTAATTTCAGATAAGGGTGTTGGTAGGATACAAGTGGATTTAGGTAAGGAGCTTTGTTAGGTAAGAGACTGGCTCTCTGAAAACAAACTGATGTTGCATTTAGGTAAAAGGGAATCCATATTATTTGGGTCTAAAAATAATTTGAGTAAGGTTTCTAAGATGTCTGTTAAGGTTGGGGATTGTTTAATATCAAATAGGACTTATGTTAATTATCTTGGATGTGTCCTTGACAATGATTTAAGTGGTGTAAGTATGGTGACGAAAGTTCTGGGCAAGGTTAATGCTAGGACACAATTTCTTGCCAGACATGTTAGTTTTCTTGATAAGCAGAATATAAAATTACTTGCATCATGTTTAGTGTCATGTCCTTTCGAATATGCATGTATTTCTTGGATGTCTGATTTGTCTCGTGGTTGGTTGGATAAGTTACAAAAATCTCAGAATAAATTGATAAGGTTAGTTTCAGGGTTTAGTCGTTTTACACATGTGAAGGTTTCCCATTTTAAGTGTCTTGATTGGTTACCTATAGAAAGCAGACTAGAACATATTAAATAAAAAATGGTGCATACAATTATCAATAATAGAGCTCCTTCATATTTTAATGTAATGTAATAAGTCTTATGGATATTACATTGTCATTTTAAAACTATGCATGGTCGTAGGTCTTTTAGCTATTAGCTAAGTTACCTCTGGACATTAAAGGTATTTCAAATATGGTTAGTTTTAGTTTAAAAGCTAAAAGTTGGTTTTTAAGTAGGTTGTTTTGTTGATGAATTTGTATTACGTACGTGGTTATTTGTGACTGTAAATTTTTGTAAATGTGGAATTTTATTGTAATTTTTGTATTTATAATGCAGAGTCAGTGTACCTGTTACCGGGAGTGAAGTTTGTGCTTTACATCAAGGACCACAATGGAAATAACTTTTGTTTTAAACTTTATTGTGTTATCCTTGACGAACAGAGTGTATTCACTACTTTTTTGTCAAATAAACATAAACATACACTGCAATAAATATAGGCTTATATTTTTCCCACTAAAAATAGCTAAAGATGTTTCACTTATCAGGCCAAACTGCATTAATTTAATTTAATTTAATTTGATTTTTAAAAACATTTGAAATATTATTGGGCCAGTGGAAATGAATGAGATCATCTCTATTCTAAAAGGATACCGGATGAGTTTTAGCTATAAAAATGAATGTGTATGGCACAAATGGCATTTATAAGTGAGTGACGTGACATGTGGCCAAGTATGGTGACCCATACTCAGAATTAGTGCTCTGCATTTACCCATCCAAAGTGCACACACACAGCTGTGAACACACACACCGTGAACACACAGCTGGAGCAGTGGGCAGCCATTTTTTTTACTGCGGTGCCTGGGGAGCAGTTGTGGGTTTGGTGCCTTGCTCAAGGGCACGTCAGTCGTGGTATTGAAGGTTGGAGAGAGTGCTGTACATTCACTCCCTCCACCTACATTCCCTGCCGGTACTAGACTCGAACCCACAACCTTTGGGTTACAAGTCAGAATCTCTAACCATTAGGCCACGACTTCCACTACTTTATAGTCCCTATCTCATATTTCCTTAACGTCTTGTACCTTTGACGGTGTTAAACATGGTGTCACGTGGATGGGAATCTGCATAGAAATGATATGTAGATGAGGTTATGCATAGTAAAACTAGGCGATGTAAGCTCCATGGGGATTTCGGGGAGGAGTCGGGGTGGAGATGCACGTATGCACAATCTTCCCCTGACTGGGATTTATAAAGGGATTTTTGCGCAGGTTCTGGCGTACGCATGGTTTAATAAATCTGAAAACTTTTGAGCGTACGCAAAATCTAGCCTTTGTGCCTCCGTACACATTTAGGATGAAATCTACGGAGAGTTTAATAAATGAGACACCTGATCTGTGAGTGTCATGTGACTAATCACTCTGGAGCCGCAGAAGCTGTAATCAGCCGAACGTTGAGCATCTTTAAAGCTGGAGAAATCAGTGTTGGATACAGTTTTGCATTTATATTTAGTTTGAGGCTATGCAGAGAACTGAAAACACCTCCAGGCAGGAGTGCTAGGATGTGCAGTTGACTTAATGTGAGTGACAATCACGTATATGTGGCACAATTCATGACTCAGACACTGAACGTGGGCGGCAAAGAGATGCCTGAACAAAACCCAGATCATGGCGACTCAGCAGTGACTCTCATCAGGAAAGGGATTTCAGCATGCTATGGTATAACTGGACATTGCATGTCATATCCAAAAGTTCAGAAATAAAGCCTACTTGCTGTAAAATAGGCATCTTTCCTTTAAATGTATCCATCCATCTATCTATCCATCTCTTCATCCATCCATCCAACATCAGACTGGTTTGTTTACCTAATTAGAAGTTTGGATCTTTTCTACGTCGTAGCTTAAACTCAGACAAAGAAAAACATGTTGATACAGAAGCTTTTCTTATTAGATGGCAGTAATTATGGCACTGATCATATTGTTCTGTATTACTGCTGCATGATTTCTCAATAATTGTCATAAATAAATTATAGAAAATAAAGCAAATTAGCAACATATGGAGAGTTTCTGATTTAAGAAACTGATTGGCTGCTTAAAGCATATTCGTCAACAATGTGCCTATTCAACAAAAATATAAAATAAATAATTTACAGTTTTTTTCAACTGCTTACATTTTCAAAACTTTGCCTCTTTTTTTCAAAACTTCACATACAAATCCAAGAATTGCACACTCAAAATGCAAAATGCCTCACGTCTCTTGCAAAATGAAGCACTGCATTCAAAATATCACAAACACATCTCAAAAGCAAACATTTGGAACCACCTTTGCCATAATATTAATTCCTGATAGATTTTTGTGTGTTTCATAGAGAATTGTGTGTTGTGCTTTGCAAAAAGTGTTTTATGAAAATGAAAACAGAGTCAAAGGCCGAGAATTAGGTTTTGCAGATTTGGTGTGTGGTTCTGGTGTTGGTTCTGGAGTGTCAGCTTTCAGAAATTGTGTGATAGGTAAAGATTTTGTGTGTAAGCAGTTGAAAAAAAGTGTAAAATGTAATCTAACAAATCAGTCTTTTCTCCACACATATGTAGCGTCTATTTTTCTACATAAAGACCCAATCAAAACAAAAATGTTCAAAGTTAAAGGGGTCATATGATGCGATTACATTTTTCCTTTCTCTTTGGAGTGTTTTTCAAGCTCTTGGTGCATAAAGAAGATCTGTAAAGTTGCAAAGACTAAAGCTTCAAATCCAAAGAGATATTCTTTATAAAAGTTAAGAGTCAGCCACGCCTACCTAAAACACCTCGTTCTAACACACCCCCACGTCTACGTCACAATGTTGGAAGATTTGCATAACGCCACCCAAATGTTCACGCAAAGAAAGGTGGCGTAACTTTTATTCTCGCTGTAGTATTGTTGCTGCCGCCATGTTGTGGAAGCTCTGTGTGTTTTGTTGTCAAAGCGAAACTACTTTGTTTGGCCTTCCAAGAGAGGACGATATTGCTTCGTTATGCCTGGAGCTGATCCGTGCTGGTCGCTGATGAAATACATCAACTTTGCGCTGTGGAATCGCCGGATCGGCTTTCACCGTGGAAAAAGCAGAGTCCAGCCCAGGGTCGTCACATGTGGTTGCCGCAAGCCGGCTTTGTCGAATCCGCCGGCCGCTCACTCAGCCCGCCGTGTGTTTCGTTGTGAAAGCGAAACTACTTTGTTTGGTCTTCCAAAAATGGACAAAACTAGAAATCAGTGGTTAAGTTGTATTACAACACTGTTCCAGAACAGTTTAACCCAAATATTTAGATGTGTCCAGCGCATTTTATGGAGACTGTTTCCTGATCCTGGTAGAGTAGACTACAATGCCCGGCTGTTCTGACTCACAGACAGGACAGAAAGTAAGTACATTTTTCATTTAGGTTCGTCACTGATTATTCAACGCGAGTTTTGAGCAGTGTAGAGTAGCACTTGTTGTTTGTTGTTTCTCCGATCTCAAATGCAGATATGGTTTTATGTTTACGTGGCGCGATGCAACACAATGCGTAAAAAGACAGTATAAGTCATTATAATCCATAATTATGTACCCACTGGATGCAACAAATCACAATATGGTAAGGGGCGTAACAATTCAGTCACACGCTTGAGGTATTCGGACAATCACAACACACTGAATAGCTGGCCAATCACAGCACACTTCACTTTTTCAGACTGATGAGCTTTGTAAAAATCAACGCATTTCATAGGCGTGGCTAGAGGAGAAAACAATAATGTAGAGTATGTGGAAATAATGTTTTTTTTTTTTTACTATAAACACATTTCATTACACCAATACACAAAATAACATTCTTTTTAGCAACATCATATGACCCCTTTAATTAAAATATTTTATAACATATAATAGTTTTTATTTGCTCAAAACTTTCGAAAATAGTGTTCATAATGGTAAATACAATCGCACAAAACAAGTGCACCAACACATGCCTAACATTCATTTAAAGGTTTGACAATGGAAACCGACTTGCACCTCAGAGTCAAAAAATAAATAAAACACTTAACTATGAAAAAGTTTAAAATAAGAAAGTCACACTGTGTTATGTAAGGATCCAATTACAGGAAATGAAGCTGCAACAGTGAGACAAAAAGTCACAATTGTGAGATATAAAGTGGTATTTTTAACTTTGAGATGGAAACAGGTTTCTATAATTAACTATTTGAAACAATTAAAAGTTAAGCTTTGGAACCAGATCTGAACCTGTTTGCATTTGTGAAATGCTAACAATGGTTTGCTGGAGTGGCTAGTCGGCATCAAAGGCGAAAACGGACATGGCCGCATTATTGTTCAAGATTATAAGGTGCCACTTGAAGTGACAGCCGTGGTTATCTTCTGTCTGTGTGTGACAAAGAAGAAAAACACACACAGAAGTGTTGAGAAAGCTTCACGGCAGAGCCTGTGGAGATAGCTATTGATGCTGTGGCCACGCGCTTAGCTTCTAGCAAGCCAAGAGTGATTCATCTTGAATTAGGCCATTATAATACATATCACATGGACAGAGAGAATCCAATTAAGACTCTGCCTCATCTTTTAGTCTCTCGCTCTGTATTTCTCCTTTTTTCCCCCCCGCCTCACCACTCCCCTCTGTAAAGACATTATGCCATTTGGATTGGATTTACTGAGGTAGATTAGAAGCAGACACAGCAAAAATCCAGCCCTGAATGGCTGCAATGGTGAGGTAATGGATGGGAAAATACTGCTGCCTTCAGCACTCGCATTTGCAAACGTCCATTTCAAAACATCATACAAACAAAAATTAGCCTTTAATATTTTACTTACATATGGCAACACTAAACAATAAGTAAAAGGGATTGAAATGTCATATATTTTTCAAGGCTCAATAAAAACCCTATAATCAAACTAATTCAATGATATGCCTATTAATTACATTTATTCAATCTTGCTAAGAAAGGCCCTTAAATGAAGGTATTTCAAAGACATCAGCCTATAGTGTTATTATGGTAAACGTGTTAAACAACAAATAGATATTACAAAAAGTGTCTCTGAATAGTCGATATATCGTTTGTTTTATCTCTATTAAACTTGCAGTGACTTGAATCACTCAGATGATAAGAAAAATGCATATTAGAGAATTTAAGTTTTTTTATTGCATTTTTGAAAATTTTATATAGAATGATTTTCTGCATTACTTGCAATATCACACTTGAATCGCTCAGATGGTAGGGGAAAATTTATTTAATTTAGTACATGTTTACAGTATTTTAAAATAATTATAGAAAGAAAATTTCAATATATATTTTAGCATGTATTTTCTTTTTTTCATATTTATTTGTATGTGCTATATGCAAACATCTTAAAATACATATTTTATAATTATTTATAAATGTTTATATTTACCATTTCTAAAGATACTTTTATAAAATCACATTTTTAAAATGTTTTTTTTTTAGATTTTGACTTGTTTATATTAAAAATTATTTTAAAAGTGTATTTTATAAAGTAATTTTGGAATATTATACATTCCCCACTTTATATATAGTTATACCTTATACTTGTTATAAATAATAATTAATTATCAATATTAAATGATATAATTTATTGTAATATAATCAGTTTTAAATAATTATAAAAAAATTTATTACTAATTTATACTAAATATAAATATACTAATATTATTTTAATTGACTTTTATTTTTTATTCGCTTCATTTATTGTATATTATTTATTTTATTATTAAATAATTATAATGAATTATATAAAATACATTGTGATTTTTTACTACTGTTATTTGTTAAATAATTAAATCGCACTAAATTAATGTGTTAAATTGACAGTCCTATTAAGCACACAAACACAACACGAATCCATCTGTTGATTGTGATAAATGAGTGACCGAGGCCTGCTGCTGTTGATGCAGAAGCGTGTGTGTGTTTGTGTAAGTGTGCGAAACTGAGATTCTGTTACACCCATAACTATCTTCACTGTCTTGTCCTTTCTCTTTTTCATCGCTGTCAATAAAACCCGCTGCCTTCCCAGGCAAAAGAAAGGCAGTCACCACAGCAACCGCCCTCCATTACACACACACACACACACACACACACACACACACATATATCTCTGGGACAGAAGAGGAAGTGAATGCTTGATGACTGGTGAAGAAAAGGGGCTTTCAAGACCCCCTGCCTTAGACATATGGGCCGGCTCCCACCGCAGGAGGCACAAGAGATGGAAGGAAAGCAAAAGACAGAGATTCTGAAAGGGACTGAGTGATAGATAGATAGATTGGACAGAAAAGAGAGAGAAAGTGTGAAACAGGGAGGATTATATATGTATAAGAGAGTGTGACTGAGAGAAGCCTAGAAAGTGAAGGAATGATACAGTGATGTGACGTGGACCAGTGCTCATGCTCAGTAACATTCATCTGCCATGTGACGCTGCAGATTAATCTTTAAAGATATGTAACACAAGCAATAAACTATGAATAAATGTATACATATATGCCTAAACTAAGAACAATGATGGAATATCAAACCTTGAAGGTACGTTTAAAGGGATAATTCACCCAAAAATGAAAATTCTGTCATTGCTGTATTTTTTTCATCCTCGTTTTTTCTAGGTAAAACAAAATGTGATTTTCTCCATGCAGCTTTTTTTCCATGCAGCATCAGTTCATAGTGACTGATCATGTTTATAAAGCCCATAAATGCCAAAATAACATCATAAAAGCAGGCCAATATGACTTATGCATTATATTTAAACACTTGCGAAGCCAGACAATAAGCTTTGTAAAATTTGGGTTGTTAATCATTTTAATAATTTTCTATTATTCGCCAAAGCTATGAAATGTAATTTTTGTCCATGTTCAGATTCCAAAATGGCATGAACAATTTCCAGTTTGTGTTCCTAAAATAAAAACATATTAGTTTGGAACAACTTGAGAGTAAAATAAAATAAAATAGAATCAAATAATAAAAAATTGGGGTCAACTATTTCATTAAGGAATCGCTCAGATGGTAGGAAAAACATATTAGTGAATTATTAGTAAATATTATATTATTAATTGGAAGACATTATGTAATTTTATTGCAATTTTTTGTAATTATAAATATACCATTTATTTTATTATACATACATACACAATTAAAAAAAAACTGTAAATTGTTAGAAATATATTGTGAATTTATACACACACACACACACACAAAACTCAATCAATCACTCTTTTCAGTTAGTCCTTTTTTTAATCAGTTCAGATCAACTGAACAATTCATTTGGGAATCAGTCTGTCAGGTCCAAGTGATTCTAGATTCATCAACTCACTCACACAATGATCCGATCAGAGCTGTTCTCAAGTTAGCAACTCACTGACTCCGTCTCCCTCTCATGTCTGAATCAAAACGAGTCAAGAACGGTCGAGTAATAACATCCTCGGTGCTAGAGTGCTCAAGAAATTGACATGTTGAAACGGCTCCAAATATCCTCAAATTGAACTCTGATTGGAAAGAACACCAGCACAGTATTGAACCAATAACTACCAGCATCTTTCACCGAAATCAATTTGACACAAAGTCAAACTCCTTCCCCCTGATGTCTTATGAATTTCCTTCAGCTATTCTCAAGGGGTGATTCGCCCAATACAAAGAGAATCACAGCCAAGTCACAAACCGATATATTGCACTGACCTCGACAACCATGGGAAGAAATCCTGCACTTCAATTTTTTAGCTCTTTTCAAATCTTCATTTCCCTCTCAGAAACCATAGCAGTACTTGACTACCTGTATATAAGTTTCTACAGCAAAGGACAACATGAAACCCATCTGGACATGTTATATTTCACTGTGGAGTTTAAAAAGAAACTAATTTCAAAGAAAAGTTCTCACCCACGAGCAGGAGAATCTCGCTTCAGCTCACGTTGTTCGCGCAGGTATGTTGCCCGCTCTAAGTGCCCTATCCGCTGTGGCCAAGCACGCTAACTAATTGGCCACATCACTAATGCGTGCTATCACCGCTGTCATACACCTGTGACCAATGGGACTTTATCTGAAGTGTAGCACAAGGGATTCTCCACCACACTGCAGAGAAACTCCACGGCTCATTAGTACCCTGAATGTGGCTATGGTGACAGGTTTAGGTTTGCCACCGCGTGTCACCTTTTCAGTGCGTGCGCAGCCATTAGCGGCCTTGGTTGAGCGATCTGTCATGGCTAAAGTTGTCCCACATGCTGCTTCTCCCCATTTGCACCCCCCTCTCCTTGCTCGGCGGTAAAAGATGGGATTGCTTACTCTGCATATTGAGCCAGGCTGTACGGGACACGATGGCGCGGCTGCTCACGGAACGGCCCACTTGGCACTCGTAGGGGCCGTCGTCTTCCAAACTCAGGTTGAGAATTTGAAGATGGTACTGGCTGTCGGAGCCAAGACCGACAGAGCAGCTTAATGAGAGGAAAGCACCGCACCCCGACCAACACAGATAACGTAGCCCCCCGCACCCACACACGTCACCCCTCTCATGAACTGTTTCACACCCGGCCGACACGCTGCCCGAGCGGGACGAAGAGATGTCCGCCTAGACTGAAGATACTGAACGCCCGCGGAGAGAGCCAAACCGAGTAGGAGAGTACAGGGTTACGACATAACATTACATTTATCATTAGCATTCTGAGTTTAAAAACATATCTTAAAGTTTAAAGTTTGGGTCAAAGGTGTATTTGGGGAAATAAATTAATACTTTAATTCAGCAAGGATGCATTGAATTGACACCATTAACTCGTAATTATTATTATTTAATCACAGCCTATCCGCAAATACTATTGAATGATTAAGTGGTATGATTATTCATTTAAATCACGAGTATTATTATTTAATAGTATTACCCAATTATTATTTCATAATATTACCACCATTAAATGTAATACTCCTTGTGATATTATTGACAGGTTTTGTATGAACAAGCTTCTCCCAAAATGTATGTTTATAACTTATTTTTGTCTGCCTAGAAAAGTAGTTAAACCTTTAAAAATGTTGTATACAAACATATGAATATACACTGCAATTCAAATCATTTATTTGACCAGACATCGTATTTGTAAAATTATATACTCTTTCACAACCTAATCTCCCTTTGCCTATTTTAAACTGTACTTGATTTCAGGGGAGGCAAGCTGATTTAAGCATAATTCCCGTCTTCAGTGTCCACGGATCACAAGCACTAGCAATGCTGATTTGCGGTCCAAATTATATATTATCAATATTGAAATGTGTGCGATGCTTAAGTTTGTGTAGACTGTGATCCTTTTTTCAGGATTCTTTGATAATAGAAAGTTTTATATAATGTTTATTAGTTATAAATGTAACATTATTTCAATTGTGGGACACTGAATTTTAGGGGTTCTATGATGATTTTCCAGACATTCTTTTGTGTATTGGGTACGCATCTTGTTGAATGTTTCAGTTCAAAAAAATCTTTTTCAATGGTACTTTTGTAGTCCTCTATGCCGTTAACGCTTGTTTTTAAACGTTCTCGCTAGTGAGTTGTTTGTTGGGTGACGTGCTGTGATTGCCCCCGCGCACACAATGGCAAATGTACGTTAATCTGCGAGTTTCTTTCCATAACCTGTCACGCAAGCGCCGGGTCCCCCTGGCGTAAGCCGTCGCAAGTGGCTCCGGTGACGGGTTGTTGTCTTTGGTTTTTTTTTTCTTCTTGTCCTCCTGCTGCCCCCGCGCCCCACTGAAGGAGACATTGTTTTTCATCGTTTGCCGTCCTAGCTACCTTCCTTCACACCGTCGATGTTGCGGCAACACGATTTCTTTTCGCCCGGTCAGCCTACTTTCACGTCCGGTTCCCCGCACTGCATTCCCCGGATCCCCTCCCTGGCCATTCGCCGAGAGAGAGGTCCGATCACTTACACACACGATGTTTCCATGCCTCCCCACACACCCGGCTGGAATCCAAAACCCCATTCACTTGAATATCCTCTTCAGCCCTTACAGACCACCCAAAAAACGCGAATCTCAAGCCACCACAAAGGAACAAAGACTCACGAACACAAAACCCAAACGCCACCCGTGAGGAAGAGCATACACAATTAAAAATTCATGGGCGGCACATTATGCTAATATTTCCACAAAGGAGGTAGATATGTAAGGGCGTCGTTATACGAAAGAGCCACCGTTGTCGGGGGGGTGTGGCAGAGTCGAACTTTGCTAAAGGACTACTCTCTTTGCGTTTGAGCCTGTAGTCTTGCAATTTAGGGATTCTATCTATGCACAATCAGCCTTGTAACACCTCAAAGAGAATGCGAAAACTTGAAATGCATTCATCTGACCCCCCTTTAATGTCCAATCTCGCTATTAACCAAAACAATAAACTTTTTAACCAACTTTGCCTCGCAATAAACTCCTAATGTTGCTGCTTATTAAGGTATTGGGTTCAGATTAGGATTACTCCACCATTATGGTCATTTAGAGTAAATAAGTAAGGGTTGCAAAGGGGTGGAAAATTTCCACTCGAGTAAATTCGAAACTTCCAAAAATCCTGGTTAACTATTCCACAAAAAAATCCTGTGAAAAGGCTCCACAAACTTATGGAAGATTTCGTGAAATTTAATGGAAATGTTCCCCTTTTTGCAAACCACCCTATTTATAAAGATAACTATAAATAAACAGCCAATATGTTAATAAGATGCATTCTAATAAGCAACTAGTTAATAGTGAGAATTGGTCCCTATACTGAAGTGTTTTTACTGAAAGTCTTTACTGTCACGTTTTGTCAATTCAATGCATCCTTGCTGAATTAAAGTATTCATTTCTTTCCCCAAAAAAACCTTTGGACCCAAAACTTTTAAAAACTTTCAGGATATGACTTTTTAAACTCAGAATGCTGGTGCCATAGAACTTACCAAGGTGTAAGTGATTACAAGAAGCTGTGTTGAATTTGTTTAAAAACACTGAGGGGGGGAGAGGGTGTTTACTTAACCCAGAACATTCTTTGAACATATGCTCTGATGTTTTGAGTTTTTAAAAGCATATTTGAAGAGTGCCCACCATTAACACACATGTGAAGATGTTCAAATGCTTCTTGAAATACACTTTTAATTAGCGAGGAACAAATCAGAGTAAAGAAGTTAGAATTGTCAAATGGCGCCGGTGCAAAATTTGTATGCAAATGAATGGCCCCAATTAGCGACAAACGCTGCGGAGAGAAGAATGTGCTTCATTCTATTTGATGCAGGCCTTCAACATTGCTCCTTTGTGTGCAAGATTCTTGTTATTTACTAGTAGAATATCATGCCACCAAGGGGTTGTTTGTTCAACTACCATTCTGCCAGGATTAATGGCTGCTCGGGCAAAGTTTATGCAAGCTGTTCGAGCTTTGAACATTTTTCTTTTCCCCTTTTTTCCTTTTCTCCTCCCCTCTGAAGAAAACTAACATGCAGAAAATAGTATCCTGATATGACAACTTCCACGGCTGAAAAAAGAAGGTGTCAGCCAGGATGACAGGATAATTAACACCAACCAGCAGCAATTTTCAGATCTATGTGATCATAGAAGGAAAGGAATCCACTTTCAAATCATTAATGATTTTCCACTCTCTTGAAATTGCACTCGGTACACGCTGTCGCGGTGTTGCGGTTCGGGGTGTTTGCGAGCGCATGTTTGAAGAAGTCCAATAATTATGCCTCTGACAACCAATATGAAATGCCGACGGGAACTCTGGCCTGTTCTCTCACCCATTTCCTTTGGCAAAGTATCAGAGTGTTTGCGCGTACCTACGGCTTGTCACGCCGCTTGTGAGAACTCGTGTGGATGCGCATCTGCATATCAGTAGATGAAGGTTGACAGGGTTAACATTAAAGATAGTTTCTGCATGTCTTTTTATGATATCATTTGTCCCTTACATGGCACTCTTTATCAGTCATGCTATCAATGCCCGACGGCACAAGCGGTAGCATTCAACAGCATAAGCATTTTTTAAGCATTTGCACTTGCGTTTGGCACAACCTGCCTCTCTCTCGCTATGCCGGATCGCAGCTTTTGTCCTCCACAAAGAGGAGCAGATGCTCAGGACTTGTTTAGCATTGTCTTTTAATTGGCTTTTTTATATACACAATGCAGGCTGGCCACGTATCATAGGTTATTCAGTGCCTCAGCCCACTACACAATAATCTCAATTTACTCTCAGTGGACATTAAAAATAGGAGTAATTCAGAGCTGATTTTAACTTTATTTTTGTATTTATTTATATGGAAGGGAATTGGGGATTGTACTAAATGCCTCTCACTCAAAAAGAAACGAGAATAAAGCGAATTTCTTAAATCTGTCTCCGGTGCTTAAATTAGAAGCCCTTTGATAGCATCTCGCTAAGCTGTTTTTAAGAGAGCTGAGCGCATTTTGATGAGGAAGGCTGCATCTAAACTAGAAATTGAGACTGGGGCGTCTATAGCCATTTGCAGATTATGAGCAAAACATTGTCTAATGATTCATGCTAATAATCTTTCACACTGAAATAAAAAAAGACGATTTTCCCCCCAGATTTATCATACCCCAAACACTCCAATGTGTCTACCCAAGACAACAAAATATTAATGGTTATCTCACAAAATATGTCAAGAACATTCTAGGTCACATTTTATCCCAAAACCAAAATGTGATATTGTAATATATAAAATAAAATTTCTACAAAATATTACATATAAAAATACTAAAAAGTATTGTAAATAAACATTATATAAAAATTTACCACAAAACTATTTTACTACTAAAATATTCAATATACTAACTATTTATATACGTATGTATTTATCTGTCCACTGAGGTTGTGAGTAAAACATTTTCCAATGATTCATGGAATATTGTAACTAATAACTAACTCACTAAAATACATGTCTGAATGAATATATAATAAATGCTTTACAAGTTTGAGAAGTGTACTGTAGCATTTTCCACTCAATCTGTTTGGAGAAGAGTTTCACATTCTTGTGCTCTTTGGGGACAGTTGCTCGCTCACGCACATCTACCAACATGTCAGCAAACATCTCAGCAACTTGTAGACGTTTGTTTTTTAATCACCGCATGTCATTCTTTCCATCCCTCCGAGTTCTCACCTTTCTGCTGGTCTCCTGTCATGCTGTAGCGTGGGTAGCCAGGCAGCGATCTCTGAAGTCCCAGGAGCAACCCATCTTTAACCCACTGCACAGCCCCTGAGGCCCTCAGCACTTCACACTTCAGCAGAGCTATGGCCCCCGCCCTGACCGTCACATTATGTGGCTCTGTCTTGAACGCCTGCTGCCCACACACACCTACAAAAAGAGAAAGACAACAGAAGAGTTGATGCGAGTCAAGGTTAGGACGGAGAAATCTTTCATTACCAACATAAGCTTCTGAAGCTGCTGAAGGCTGCAGACATATTTGCTGGGACTAACTAGCTAAAAGCAGAAGTTCTACTAACTTTACAGCCCCCTTTGTATTACACAGACAGTGGCCTAGGGTTTTCTTTTTAATTCAAATGGAACAGCGGCTATATTGCTTTTTTAATGTCACATTGACAAAGTAGATGCCATTTTTTATTCCAGTGAACTGATCCTCTCTCTCATATGTATTGCTGGAAATTCTGATCATATTAATGAACTGGTTTGATCCTATTTGTACCTATTTGTATTTGTAAAAGGGAAAGTGAAGCACCCATAATAAAACATGAATCAACATAGTTTGCATGTATAAGCATTACATTTGTTTTGCAATGACTAAGTTAAAACATTTTTTTTTAAACTACTACTGTTTATGTCGCCAATCTCTAAAACAGTTTGCTTATTTCTATTTGCCTAGAAGTAGCGTTTTCAACAATTTTTGACAAGAAATATCAAGAAATCTGTGTGTCATCTCTGCCAAACATTTGTGACGTAATTTTAAAACAATTGATTTCAACAAGTCAAGTCACCATTATATAGCTCTTTATACAACACAGATGGTTTAAAAGCAGCAGGGACAAACAGGAAAATAATAATTCAATTGATGCAAACTGATCAATTCTGCTGTAAAGCAGCTTTAAAACAACAACAAGTCAAAACAACTACGACGTATAAGCTACTTACCAGCTCATAAGAAATATTTTTCAGATATCTTTCTTTTTGTTGTTGTTGTTATTAGGAGAGTTCTGGTGCTGTTAGTGACATTCGCACTGATCCATGAATCCATGAATCATGAAAACAGCGATGCACGCCCAAGCAGCAACCTTCCGTTGGCATTTTTAATGAAGCCGAAGCACAACTCACGTAATTACCCAAACAATGTTTCTCCGAGAGTAACTTGTAGTTTTGCGCTTCTAATCTATTTTCAGTATATTTACCTGTATGATGATGTCGCCATATCCATGTCACCACAATTCAAGTAATTTAAAAGTATGCATACAAAACTTGGTTGCATTACCAGAGCAATTCAAGTCTCAAAATTTCAGGGCCAGGAATAACTCAGTTTGAGTTAACAGCTCTCATTATCCGAGTGGGATCCAAATAGAGCTCAGACATTTCTCTTCTTTAATTATTCTCTGCCATTATGCCGAAGGTCAACAACTGTGGTAAGAGATTTTTTTTTCCTCTGAATGTTTGAAATGGCAAAGATAATTAAATGTCCTCCAAGCTTCCATCTTTTAAAAACTTTGTGTGGCCTGGTGGTTATCACATGTGCTCTTGAGCTGTGGTGCTCATGCTGTCAACGCAAGTTCAATCCTGGCACACAATGTGGTTAACATTTTAACGGTTCATTCTCTCTAAAAATCTGATTTATTATAGTGAATCAGTTAATTCAGATAATCAATGTAAATTTCAGAAAAAAATCAAGTCTATGCATTTTTTATACTGAACTATTAAGTTAAATATGAAACTAAATTTAGTTAATTAAACTAAGCTATGTAAATTATTTTTAACCATTTTTTTAACGTTTTTCTTTTTTTTTTTAAATAGTGAGCTTTGCCTCCAAATGCCATGAAAATACAATTATCATTACAAATCCTACTATTGTGTTACTATATCCTACATTTTCTGAATATTATACAGTTTCCTAGCTGGTTTATGAAAATGTGAACAATGAGCAACATAAGACTTCAGAATGGTATAATGCTTTCGTTAATTATTTGTATATGACACGTACTGTACATCATTCATATATTTCACCATTAGTCAAGTCACATTCCTACGGCTGTATGTTCTAAAAGTTTTCAGTGAATTTCAGTTGTTAACTAAATACAATTAGACATATAAGCTCTCATTTCACCTCATCTAGATAACACTTTTTGTATAACGTGACACATCTTTTTCATTTTACAACCATTGTCAAAATTCATATTGAAAAGTCAAATGTGAGTAAAAAATAACATTAGAAAATAAATACAAAGGACTGCAGGAGGAGAGAGAATCAGCAGGCTTCTGCAACTGTTTAGTCATTTTGCTCAATAGTTCTGCATTAGATTATGCAGAATTGAGTAATTTCAGGATAATTTTGGGTAACATAAATTATGTTATGCTTTACATAAGATTGTCACATATAGAATTACCAGGCTTGCCATGACACTCTCCCCGCTGAAGGAAAATTTGCCTCCCACTATGATGTTGTACTTAAGCATTGCTGTGCTGTTCCTCATCTCTGTGTATGTTTTATTGACGACAGATTGGAGCCAATTCAGCTCTGCAAATGAGTCAATAAAGTAATTACAGAGAATTAAATCTCTCCTCAGTGAGAAGGAGAGCAGGGAAAATGAAGGTATGAAGAGATCTCAAATCCCCTTGCTGTTTTCTCAGCTGTCAATACACCTACGGCTAATATTCACCCAGAAGAATGATGACTAGGCTACAAAAAGACGCCTATTTCCTCACCACTTGGGCTGTGGCATTATGATTTGTGTGACACCCATCTGCTGATCATTCTTTCGAATGGAGTCGGCTTGTACCTGTCATAAACATGATTTAACGGGACATAACACTGACGATGACTCTCCGACGACCCCGTTGTGTAACATCAGGAATGCAATTGTGGAAACTCTGTGTGGGAGATCCTACCTAATTAAAATAATGTGGCGTTCAATAGTGGTTTGAGATTTAAAGGAACAGAGTGTTGTGGTTTTTTCCCCCCCCCCCCCACACTATCATGGCACCACCCCCCCCTTACCTTAAATCTGTCCCTCTTACTCCCCTCCTTCAACACATGGATGACTCTTTTGTCGTCCCCCACACCCCCCATCATGGGCTCCTTCCTGACCCCCTTCTTCCCTCTCCTCTTCCCCTTTTTCTTCCTTTTGGGCCTTTTCCCCCCTTCCCTTTCCCCCCCCCTCCCCCTCTTTCGCCTGTCCATCCCCCCCCCCCCTTCCTCCCCCTCCGTTTCTCTTTCCTGTTTCTGTTATCCTCCCTTCCCTCCCTTTTTACCTCGGGCGTTTTTGTCCATCCCTTCCCCCTTCTCCCCCTCCTCCCTCTCCTCGCTTTCATTTTCCCCCATTGCTTTGTTTCACATAGTGGAACCCCGAGATTTGTTATGGTCCTCCTTTTTCTTTTCCTTACGGGATGTTTCACCCCTCCTCAGAGCAGTCGGTTCACCCCCCCCCACAACCCACCCTTGACCCACACACCCGGCACCTAATGAACCCCCCCCCCCGTAGAATCAGATTCGGAGAGACAGGCCTCCCTCAACTCCCCCCCCCCCAGTATATTGCATAAATGCAAAAAACACTAATAGGCCAAAATTCAATAACGTGTGTCCACCAATGCGTTTTTAGCCAGCTGAAAAACTGTCAGGTGCTCTTCTTAAAACAGCCAGCTGGTGGTGCTGGAGAACGCTTTGGTGGCACAGAGTGTTTCTGGCTGAGCCTGAGAGACGCTTTGGTTGCTATGATTTGAAATATCCACGGCAGTAACATATTACTAGTATCTCATTTTGAAGAATATAACTGAATATAAAAATGCAGTAACCAGCAATAACTTCTCTATTGTTGTTCAGTTGTAGTACAAGTAGGATGATTGGTCGGTGTAGTATTTTTCCCGCCCCCTCCATTGAGTGGAGGCTGGGTAAAACGGGACATGACTACCAACCCACCCCCGCCTGACACTTTTACCCAAAGCTAAACAGTTTATCAACTCAGCTACAAGAAAACAAAAAATTGGAGCAAACGAACTTGTAAAATATTATAATGGCAGTGCATCAAATTCAGTGTCATCAGTTTGAAAAAAAGAACACAGAAGAACGTTTTACGCACCATTTACACATGGTATGGGAGCAGGTGTAAATTTCTTTCCTACACTCTAAAAAATGCTGGGTTAAATACAACCCAGTGCTGGGTAAAATAGGGACAAACCCAGCAATTGGGCTGTTTTGACCCAGCGGTTGGATTAAATGTTTAACCCAACACGATTACACCCAAAATTCGTTCTGACTCTTGTTTCCCTGGGAACAAAACAACACGAACACATAGACCAAAAAAAGAAACGTAAAATAGAGTGCAAAAAATACTGGACCCCAATGACTTTTACTATATTGAGATTTTTCACAATATTTCAATCATTTTCTCATGCAAAGCAATCATATGGTTTCATAAGACTCAGAATATACACTTAAAAAGGAAGGTTCTAAAAGCAGGCATCTATGGTTCCAATTCCATTAAGAACCTTTACCACCCACGGAAACTTTCCATTTTTTTTTTACCTTCCATGGGACCTCTCCATTACACAAAAGGTTCTTTATGGAGGAAAAAGATGATTAAAATGTTCTTTAAACTAAGAAACAATGGATCTTTTACTTGCTTTCTTTAAGGTTCTTTGGGGAACCCAAAATTGTTATTACACTCCATGGATCCATCAGGAACACAAAAGGTTCTTTATAGTGAAAAAAAAACGAATTCTTTAGATTATTAAAATATTCCTTACAAACAATTATGGTTCTTTGTTGGCATTGATGGTTCCATGAAGAACCTTTAACATTCATGGAACCTTTCCATTCCACAAAAGGTTCTTTCTAGTTGAAAAAAGGTTCTTTAGATTCTTAAAATGTTCTTCAGAGTTGGAAAAAAAGGTTATTTTAAGAACTGTTCACTGAAAGGTTCTTTTATAAAATCGCTGCAAAAACCCATTTTTCGAACCTTTATTTTTAAGAGTTTATTGGGGAGCCTAAATATCTCTTCCATGGCATTTCTGCAAAAGCTCCTTTTTGGACATTTTATTTTTAAGAGTGTACAGTGCTTTTTTTGGGGTTTTTGTTGCCTTTACCATCAATTTCACAAAACGTTCCTTTATAGTGGAAAAGGTTCTTTGGAATATTAAAATGTTCTTTTACAAACCGTTTACTGAATGGTTCTTTAGGGAACCCAAAATGGTTATTGCTCATTTTTGGAACCTTTCATTTTAAGTGCTTTTTTGGTGTTTTTTTGGAACTTGACAACTCACTTCACAGTCGTATGGTGAGTGGGCTTGATTTTTGGGTGAGCTAGTCCTTTAAAGTCATACAGACAAGGTATCAGACCTTCACGCTTTCTTTGTGAGCCCTAGATGTACTTTCTATGAAGTCGGCGTCAGACTTTTATCAGGCTCCTCTGATCTGATCGTGGCTTCAGCCAGCCTTCAAAGACCTCTTAGAGTCTATGATTACTCGGACAGTCTTTAGTGTGAAAAAGCAAATGCAGCGCACACAAAAGGGTCAGCTATTTTAGGACACATTTTCTTGAAAGGCCGCTCCCGAGAGCACGGCCGAGACTTTTCAAACCCCGGCACCTCTTTTGAGCCAATGACAAATATCTAGTGCATCTGGGCACACTCGACTGCTCTCAGAAGCCCAAACGACAGAAGCTGCAACTTCACATCAAGGCTGCATCAGTCACCTCACGTCAAACTTGAAGGGCACGATTGGACACAAGCGACAAGCCGAAAAACACATTAGCATAATGTTTACATAAATGAATACGTAAACACAGTGGCAAGATAATCAGCATGGCACATTTAAATGCTGCAGCCAGCCGTACTTCAGCTGCCTGAGAAGCAGCGATAGGAGAGGAAAGACATGTCAAACACGCACCCCGGTCTGATTCCGACTCCTGATGTGGCGCATTGACGTCTTATTTGAACAAGATAATGACATGGGATTAAGCCGCAGCGTACAATCTGACTTTTAGTCTATAGCGAGCGACGCGAAACTACAGCTCCGGATCAGAAAGTATCAACACTAATGTGATGTACAACAATGCATTATTCTGCTGCTTTTGTAGTCTAAATAAACACGACTCTGAGATTTTAATCACAGCCCATGTGCGTTCCATTCAAGAACTCAAAGGAGATGGAATTTCAAAGTCTGGATCAAAGAAAAAACTAATTTTTTGCTTTGATTCAGCAGGGAACGGTCGCTTTAGACTGGCGGTTGAGTCATAGCTACAAAGTTATGCATAAACGAAAAAGCATGAGGTGCTTCAACAACAATTTGTATGCTTTCGGCCTTGATTGGTCAGATCAGTGATTGGCAAACGTGCACGCTGGAGACTTCTTTTGCTAGATGTTATATTCAGATGTAATTAAGGCACAAGCAGTGTCTCATATTTCACATACTGCAATCTCAAGCAATCTCCTTCCTCTATAAAGCTTGTTGCACATTGCATAATGTATGAAAATGTTGCAATTACAAGGAAATAATTGGATTTCTAATTATATTTAAAAGGAAACACTGACACCTTTTTATAAACAGTGCGTCTGTGGTTCTCAATTTGCAGTGGTGCTTTCAGCAGGTTTCAGCTGTGAAATCAAGCACGACGCTAAGTTTTTAGTGGCAAGCAATTTGTCGTCTACACATACTACATGTGTAACTGCTGCCAGATGCGACAAACAAGGCCAATTAGAAGTTGTGAATTTTGGACCAATGAGATTCACAGTGGGCAGGGCACAATTATTTAAAATTTGTGTATGTATGTAACAATTCTACACAACAATTCTACAATTTTAAATAATATAAAGAGTTCATTTGCAAAAACCGATAAACGGCACTTTAAAAAAAAAAGAGTTGATTGCCGTGCATAATTCTCCACATATATCGCGATCTGAACCCTAAACACGTTTTGTCCAAAAAGCCGGTTTTGTCCACTTTCAAGGCATCGCGAGTTCACGTTTTACTGCAAAAGCCGACAAGCGCTCTTGTTGTTTTTGAACAGAAGCTGATAAGTCCATTTTAGCGAATCAGCGCGCTGTATTCAGGTCAGGTGACAAGGCTACTTTCACTTTGAAAAGAATTTCGACGAACTTGATGAACCTGTGATATCTTCTTCAGGGTGAAAAGGGAAAATAAAAGCTGAAACGTTTTCACGGAACCTTGCAACAGGCATCTACATTGTCATCTCAGGAGGTTGATTACAAAGATTAAACAAGTGTTTTTTTTTTAACTCTAAAACATGAAATGTAGAGTTATCTGCTTTTGCCAAAAAGACGACTGTTGGGGTTATCTGCTTTTGCTATAAAGTAAACTTTTAATATGTAAAAAAAACATACTTTTATCATGTAAGTACTTTTCAAAAACATACTTTTATCATATCATCATGGCGCCGACGCTGATGGATGTCTCCGTGGCGTGCTCCGCAGTTGTTTTTATGTTTTTGTTAGTTTGTCCTGTCTTTAGTTATATCCCTGCAATCAGTTTCACCAAAGACAAATTGCTGGACATTCGGGAGTACACACCACCCGATATTTCACCGGTTTTCGACTATTCTGGTGTTTTGCTGGACATTGTAGTCGGGGGAGCTGTGGCGCTGATCAAGCGCTTCAGGACACGCAGACGGGGGAAGCGAGCCGGCGCGCTCGTGAAGCTCAGACAGCGCGGATTCAGAACGCCGTTGCCTAGCATCCATCTGGCGAACCTCCGCTCTCTACCCAACAAAACAGACGAACTCCTTCTGCTCTCCCGGACAAAAAAGGATTTTTCTAACTCTGCTGCTCTGTGTTTCACGGAAACCTGGCTGAAAGACGCCATTCCGGACAGCGCGTTGAGTCTGCCGGGTTTTCAGCTGTTCAGAGCGGACCGCGACGCAGAATCAACGGGCAAATCGCGTGGCGGCGGGACATGCTTTTACATCAATGAGAGGTGGTGTACAGATGTAACTGTGTTAAAGAAGATGTGCTGTTCAGATCTAGAAGTGCTCTTCATTAACTGTAAGCCGTTCTATTCGCCGCGGGAGTTTTGCTCCTTCATTCTCGTCAGTGTGTACATCACTCCGCAAGCGCACGTGAGCCTGGCTTTTCAGAAACTAGGTGATCTGATCACAGAGACAGAGCAACAACACCCGGATTCTGTTTTAATCATTCTCGGGGACTTTAATAAAGCCAATCTCTCCCGTGAACTGACAAAATACAGACAGCACATCACATGTCCCACCAGAGACAGCAATATATTGGATCACTGTTACACTACAATAAAGAATGCATATCGCTCCGTCCCGCGGGCAGCTTTGGGGCTCTCTGATCAATGTTTTGGTTCATTTTATACCGACCTACAGGCAGAAACTGAAATCAGCTAAACCTGTATTAGGGACTGTAAAAAGATGGACTAATGAAAAAGAGCAGGATTTAAAAGCTTGTTTTGACATCACTGATTGGAGCATTTTTGAATCTGCTACCACCGATCTGGACGAGCTCACAGAGAATGTAACATCGCATATCAGTTTATGTGAAGACATGTGCATCCCTACCAGTACTCATTTAACATTCAACAATGATAAACCATGGTTTCCCTGGCCAAACTCCGACAGCCCGTCAGCCAAAGGAAAGGCCCACAGGAGGGGGATATGTCTTGTATAAACAGGCTACATCACCCACGGAAAAAGGAGATCAGAGTGTAAGCGTAATTATTTCTGAAAAATAAAGATTTAAATTCTCTTTCCAGTGGACTCGGCAAATCAGTGTGGAAAAGTCCTAAAAGAAATCACCACCTACAATACAACCATCCCCCAGCACTGGTGGAGAATCAACACCTGGTCATACGATCTGAAACGAGTCTACTTGCATTTTTTAAAAAACCACCCCACAACAAGACACCTCACACCCGCCATGAACACTTCTCCACACAACCATTCACACCTCCATCAACCCCCCTCTCCCCCACACCTGCATTTCAGATCAGCGAAGAAGAGGTGCGCCCGGTCTTCCGGAAGCAGAAAAGGAAAAAGCACCAGGCCCAGACTGTGTTACAACAGTCTGTCTGAAATCCTGTGCTGACAAGCTGGCCCCCATCTTCACACAGATCATCAACAGATCACTGGAGCTGTGCGAAACCCCTTCATGCTTCAAACGCTCCACCATCACCCCCCGTCCCCCAAAGAAACCCAAAATTACTGGACTTTATGACTACAGACCTGTGGCTCTAACGTATTTGGTCATGAAGTCTTTTGAAAAACTGTTGCTGGCCCACCTGAAGGACATTACTTGACCCTTGCTGGATCCTCTTCAGTTTCCCTACAGAGCAAACAGGTCTGTGGACGATGCAGTAAACATGGGACTGCATTATGTTCTGCAACATCTAGACAGACCAGGGACTTATGTGAGGATCCTGTTCGTGGACTTCAGCTCGGCCTTTAAAACTATCATCCCAAACCTCCTCCTGCCAAAACTAACTCAGCTCTCCTTGCCCACCTCTGTCTGTCAGTGGATCAGCAGCTTCCTGACAGACAGGTAGCAGCTAGTGAGGCTGGGAAAATACTCATCCAGCACCCTTACGATCAGCACTGGAGCTCCTCAGGTTTGTGTTCTCTCCCCACTGCTCTTCTCTTTGTATACAAATGACTGCACTTCAAAGGACCCCTGTTAAGCTCATGAAGTTTGCAGACGACACCACATTCATCGGCCTCATTCAGGACGGTGACTAGTCTGCTTACAGTCAGGAGGTTAAAGACTGGCTGTCTGGTGCAGTCTCAACAACCTGGAGCTCAACAAGCTCAAAACAGTGGAGATGATTTTGGACTTCAGGAGAAACCCCCCTGCAACTCCCCCCACTCACCATCATGGACATCACTGTGACTGCAGTGGAGTCATTCATGTTCCTGGGCACCACAATCTCTCAGGACCTGAAGTGGGACACTCACTTTGACTCCATTGTGAAAAAGGCCCAGCGGAGGTTGTACTTCCTTCGCCAGCTGAGGAAGTTCAACCTGCCACAGAAGCTGCTGAAACAGTTCTGTTCCGCCATTATTGAATCTGTCCTCTGCACTTCAATAACTGTCTGGTTCAGCTCAGCTACCAAATCTGACCTCAGAAGACTACAGAGGGTAGTCCGGACTGCTGAGCGAATCATTGGCACAACCCTCCCTTCTCTCCAAGAACGGCACTCATCCAGAGGGAGTAAAAGAGCTGGTAAAATCACTCTGGACCCCACAAACCCAGCCCACTCTCTCTTTGAACTGTTGCCATCTGGTCGACGCTACAGATCTCTGAGCACCAGAACGGCCAGAACACCCCCCCCAAAGTAACACAGTTTCTTCCTTCAGGCAATCCATCTCATGAACACTTGTCAATAACTGTGGAACACACACTATTTTTTCACTCATACACTTATTTATCTAACACTCATACTCAGCCTACACCTCAAATTTGCACATAATATACAGTACCTGTACATAAAAAATAAAAAAAAACTGTCTATTGTAATATACCTGCACATACAATTGTCTATTTATATATTTTTATTCCTTATTTATTTGTTCTATTTTTATTTTTATTATCTTTGTTTTTTGTTCTGTCACTGTCATTCTGTTTCACTGTGGAAGCTTCTGTCACGAAAACAAATTCTTCGTCGAATGTGTACACATACCTGGCAATAAAGCTCATTCTATTCTATTCTATTCTATTCAATTCAATTCAAGTTTATTTGTAAATTACCTGTATTTGGTTTCATTTTTAGAGTTAAAGTTTTAGTATTTTTGTTTGCGTATATTAGTCATTTTATCAGCTTTTTAAGTATCTTTATAGTTCTTATACATTTTTTAATTTCAGTTTTAGTTATTTAGTTCCCTTTCAGTCGGTCACTACAAGTCACGTCGTGACCGACAAATTGGGATCCCGCTTAGAGACCAGCCTTCTTTGTCTGTTCCAACGGAGTGTGCAGAAGGGGAATGCTGTCTCTAAGCAGAGGATGGCCCACTGAATTGTGGGTGCCATCGCTCTGGTTTATCAGGCACAGTGTGTGCCCTGCCCGTTCAGGTTTGCGAGCTCACTCAACTAGAGGTGTTACATCCTCCTGGGCGCTGGCTCGTGGCTCCTCGCTGACAGATATTTGTAGGGCTGCTGGCTGGGCGACCCCTAACACATTCGCCAGGTTTTATAGCCTTCGTGTGGAGCCGGTTTGCTCCTGGGTTCTCACCTCAAACGGGTAGAAGCAATGAGAGGCCCCGGCTTCGGGTCGGCTTGCAAAAACCGCTCCAGAGAGTCCATATAGTTGACCCTGTTGAGTTCCTCCGTCCCCTCCGCAGCCAGACGTGGCGGAGCGTCCGGCGCCATGCCCTTCACTCGCTGAATCTTCGAGAACCGGTAGAAGGCTGGGTTCCATATGTAAGACCTAAGTGGTTCCCATATGTGTAAAGTCCAGGGTATAGCCTCGAGCCCGTGTTTTCCCCCCGGCAGACTTCTGCCATTTCCAAGAGGTTTACAATCACCTCCAATCTTCCATATGCACCTAAGGAATTTTCATATGTGTATTTGCTTCCGAAACCTACTTCGGGAAGGTTCGAGCTTTCATAACGTCCCTGTTCCAAGTAGAACTTTTGCTTTTCCCCAGTGTTATCCAGTCTTACTCATTGGGTAGTGCCATAGTAGCCGTAGCTGGTCCTCTTGTGCAGGCCCTGGCCTACGCCAAAAAGTAGGGGCAAAGGTGGCTTCCACAGGACACTGGAAAGGGCAGTATCTGTGGCCTTTTGGTAGGATCCCAATTACGTCGGTCATCCGACGTGACGTCGGGAGTGACCGACTTAAAGGGAACGTCTCGGTTACGTATGTTTACCCTCGTTCCCTGAAGGAGGGAACGGAGACTTCACGTCCCGTCGCCACAGATGCTGTACCACCGCTGAGTGGCCAGATCACCGGCTCGGCTCCTCGGCGAAAACCTGAATATGCGCTGCACCAGCTGCCTACTTATACTCACGCTGTGATCAGCAACAGCTGGATGCAATAATCGCATGCCAAAATGCATTGGCTCGTTTAGTTTACACTCAAAGTAATTGGTCCCCCCCTAAGCGGATCCCAATTCGTCGGTCCCTCTCTTCCACGACGTACTTCTCCCGTTCCCTCCTTCAGGGAACGAGGGTTTACATACGTAACCGAGACGTTATAGACACCAAGAGAACTAAAATAGAAATGCTGCCCTTGACAACTACCTAAACTAAAAATAAGTTTAAAGTTTTTGTTTTATGTTATTTCTATATTTATTTCAGTTTTTAAAAATAATGTAAAATGGAACTTTTTAGCTTTTATACTCTTAAAAATAAAGGTGCTTCATGTTGCCATAGAAGAACCTTTTTGTCTAATGGTTCCATAAAGAACCTTTAACAACTGAAGAACCTTTCTGTTTCACAAAAGTTCTTTGGGGCGAAAGAAGGTTCTTTAGATTATAAAAAGGTAAGAAAGAGATTGTTCTTTAAAGAACCTTTGACTGAATGTTTCTTTGTGGAACCAAAAATGGTTCTTCTATGGCATCGCTTTTAGAACCTTTTGAAGCACCTTTATTTTAAGAGTGTATTAAACTGTAATATCACTGGTTAACAAAGTATTTAATCCAATATTTTTGATGAAGCCTTCCACTATGTCTTTTATGACCATTAAGGTTTACTGAAGTTCCCCAAGAGAAGGGTACATCCTTCCACGACCCGCCCCATCTATCCCTCGTGGGACCTGAACGCTGGTGCTCACGTCACACAGCACATGGCCCTTTTGAGCCTTTTTGGCAGGGCGGTTGAGCTGAAGTTCCTTTCAAATGAAGACTTTGCTCCCTGCTAGACTTGGCCTCCTCAAGAGGGTAGGGACCCTGCCATCATTTTCGGTCAACGATTCAATGCCTAGAGTCGTGCCGGCCTGAATTCCCAGTAACCTGAGGCCCAGCCCAGCTATGTGCCTATGGTTCCCGCTACTCCCTTCAGGGATCAGGTGTTGAACCTCCAAGCGCTGCCCTCGGAGGTGGCAGACCCAGCCCTAGCTTTGCTCTTTCCCGTCCGGGCCTTAAGGTGCTACGTTGACCGGACACAAAGCTTTAGGACCTCTGACCAGCTCTTTGTCTGTCACGGAGGTTTAAGCAGATGTATTTATGGTGTTATTTTATTATTTTTTATCATTTTCTCTAAAATATTTTAGTTATATCTTTAATTTCTATGATCGTATTTTGCCGTATTATATTTTATTTTTTGTACAAAATTGTACAGCACTTTGGTGAACTCAGTTTTTTCAGTGTTTTATAAATACATTTTGGTTTAATTTTTAATTCAAAACTAATTTTATTTTTATTAATGTATACAATTTTAACTGAATTAAATACATCTATAAAAAAAAATCTAATTTAATAATTCAATAATAATTTTCTATTTTTTTCTATCACACAAAAGCCTTTATGTATTCTTAATAAAATTACTATTAATTATTTTCTTAATTTCTTCCGGCCTTATAATAGACAAGACGCAGCCATACACACACGCACCATTGTACCTGAACGCAGACATACAGTCTACCACAATAGTTCCTCTACACAGGCAACGAGAATGTTCCACACAAAGCAGATTATTTCCTTTGGTGCCATGCAACAACATATGCTACCATCCAGTCCAAATTGAGCCTTGGCATACAGTAACCAATTTCATCTCCACTAAACTTGATTGTTGGAGCCTGCTAATATACAGGCAGCACAGTTATTACAGTATGAGATAAAAGCTCACAGCAAGGTGGTGAACAGAAGAGGGAGGAAGGCCTGGGATTCTGTGTCAAAAGCTTCTCAGACCAAGGAGGGTGAAGTCAGGTCGGCGCTCCACATGGCGTCACGTGGTGTTAAGACACGCACATTGTATATATGGAGGCAGAATGGGAAAATGCAACAAGCAATCATTGCAGTAAATTGCCTCGGCCATTCTTTCTATTCAGATGCAGTTTTGTCAAGCAGAGCAGAACCGGAGAGGGAGCATTTACCGCATGTAGCTGTGAGAGTAGAAGATTTGAACATTCGCTCATGGGCCAAATTGGCAAGATATACATTTTGCGTGACACACAGGAACTATTCAAGGACATTTTTTATAAGCCGCCTCTTGTATAACAAAAAGTACTTGTGATTTACCAGAGCTTCAATGGCCATGACCAGCTCAGCACACAATGCTTAGAAATGTGTAAAGGGGAATGTGTTATAAAATAAACCTTGATTATATGGCTACTTACAAAAGAAATAATTCCTTGAGCATGAAATATTATACAAATATCTGAATATTAATATTAATCTGATGTGGAATTATTTTATAACCATATCCAGCATCCACTAAGAAAAAAATAATACACAGCATAGGGTTAACTAAAACAAAAAAATAAAATAAAATGTACTTTAACTGAAATACAATGTATAAAACCTTATTTTATTTAAGCTTTCCAAGGCAATATTCTCATGTTAATTAGTTAATTGATACACTAAAATAATTACAACTAAAATAAAAAATTATATGTATTTTAGATTATTATTTTAAAAAAGTAGTCATTTAAATACATAACACATAAATTGAACAAACGATGAAAATAAAATAAAAATATGAATATAAACCATAAGTAAACACATTGTATGATACTAAAATAAAAACGTTACTTTAGCACTGTATATCTATTATAACATAAAATATATCTGAAAAATCCTTTCATGTAACAAAAGAATTTGTGCAAAAAAATATGGATGCTATTTTTAAACTCGCATGCTTTTTAAAGTCTTCCTTTTGTTTTTTGGTATTTGTTACCTTTATGAAAGATGTCCTGCTTTGATAAAGGATTAATTTATTCATTTAATATGCAACTTTGGCAGATTAATTGTACGAGTGCATGAAATCTGTTGCAAATGCAATAGCTGCGGACACCGTAATGGTATAATGCCTCATGGGTTCATTACTACAGTTGATGAAATACCTAGTGTAATTATGTGTAACTGCATCATAAAATGAATACAAAACAGTGCATTTGGCCTTTGAGTTTCAAAACGTAACTCGTAACGCCAGCCAAAAAAAAACACAGGCACTCGAAGAGGATGAACGAAAACGTACTCAGGGTTCTATGTAACATGGTCCCTTGAGAGAGGGAACGAGACACTGCGGCTCTAGGGGCGCTATGGGGAAAGCCTCGTCGTGCACCGTGTCTGAAGCATACATTGAAAAACCACCAACAACACGTTGGCCGGCGACAACCATGACGTCACTACCGGTGCGACTACAGTATAACTCGGTGCCGGGAGCTACACATCATTCACTTCTTCTTCTGAAGCTTGCGTCCAAAGCATGGCAAGAAACTAGAGGACGCAGTGTCTCGTTCACTACTCAGGGAACCATGGTACATAAGTAACCTGAGACGTTCCCTTCATGGGAACTTCGAAATGGCGGTCCTCTAGGGGTCGCTATGGGGAACGGTTATACCCACGCCACCATGCTGAGGGGAGTGCAAGCCAGAACCATTGTGAGCACTAAGTACCAACTCTACAATATTGCTATGGGAGTCGCCCCTGGGAAGTTAGACGGCTGTCAGTGACGTTATTCCCTACGGCCAAAGCCTAGGCTACATACCCCAAAATACTAACCTGTTAGGGCCAGACTCCTGGGCCCGGGTAGAGCTCAAGGCTTGGAATCAGAAACAGATTCCTTTAAGGGAATACGAACAAGAGCCTAGAACACCCCCCCCCCCCCCCCCCCTACTAGTCTGGCCTGTCACACAGGGGATACCGCCACGTTTTCTTTGCATATGTTGAAGGAACTGTCTCAACAGACCCTTAGCAACACCCTGTTAAGTAGGTATCTAGAGGATACATAGGAGGAGTGGTGCCAAGGCAGGAACCGGGGTTTTAAACCCTCAAAAAAGAGCACGAAGTCTGCGCGTAGTCTACCCATACAGGAGTTTAGAAAGTGGGCAAAGCATAACGTGCACACACAACACTTAAGTGGATTTTAGAAAAGTGGGCAAAGCAAAACATGCACACTTACCACTTATGTGGATTTAAGAAAGTGGGCAAAGCATAACGTGCACACAATTGAATACCGTTCTAGGGGTTCTCGTGGCACCATGAAAAGGCAGCCTATAGATAAAAATAGCATATCCCCAGACACTATATCTACAGCTATAATGCTAGAGCGGCTAGTAGTAAATCTGTAGCTGGGGAAGCAACATCCAGCTCTCAATGGAGAGGGAGCTCAACCGACAGCATGTTCCCATGGTGGAACAGCTAGCAGTAATTCAATGAGGGAGCAACACACTCAGTTCTAAACCGAGACGGGGATAGACCTGCAGCATGTTCCAAAGCTGGAACAACTAGCAATAATTTACTTAGCTGTGGGAGCAACAAACCTAGTTCTCAGTCGAGAAGGGGGCTCGGCCTACAGCATTCCAATGCAGAACGCTAGACAGTAGTTTACCTGGGTATGAGGGAGCACAAACCCAGCTCCAACGAGCGGGCGGGCCGACCTGCAGGCATGATTGAAAAATCCGAGGGGTAGGGGTAAGCATACTGGTCTAGCCAGACTTCATCCAGGTCACCTTTGAAAAAGGGGGAGAGCATTGTCTCAATACTACCACGAGGACAGACCATGGAGCGAGGAATCCAACTCCTCAGAGAGGATAACGCTCAAAAGAAACATCATACTCACAATAACCCTCACTGGTGAGGGGGGTGATGCCTCAAGGGGATATCCTGGTGATCGGGAAAAACCCCTCAGGGCGACCCGGATACGGTAGACCAGTCAGGGTAGCATGAAAGCGTAAACCCCAGCCCGGACGTCCAGGAATTTTTTTGCAGTGACACCGGGGGCCTGATAAACACAAAACTCCCGCAGAAGCCTGTGTTACGGCCGCATGATCCAGGAAGTATGAAAACGAAACCTTACTTACCTTCTGGACATAACTCGACGAGTGAAATAAACACTGCAAGTCGAGCACCCGGGTTCTGAACCCAGCACGGGAAAAACACTGCAAAGAAAGCTAGCAGAAGGGTTACACACAACCACCAGTTTATAGCACATTGATATATTTATATACATATATTTAGACATGGATCGTACTCACCCACCACGGCTCCCGCGTTGGAGCTCTGTCCGGAAAAGCCTCTAGACCGGACCTTCAGTAAGGTGGTTACTATGATTAACCATAGAACCACCCAAAACATCATAGTTCCACAAGGAGACTGTTATGCAGGAGATATGGAGGTTACAGGGGAATTAGGAAGGTGAAAATAAGGGCAAATGTAAGACCCCCGAAGGAAATAAGTAGATACTCAAGTATCACTCTGATCCGGACGAAAGCGCTGACGCCTTGTCTTGATCACATCCCTCAGGTCCTGCCTACCTCCCTTTGACCCGCGATTCCTATTACCCCTACCCGCAGGCGGAGGAGGAGAGCAAGTCACTAGCCTTCTGTGCTCGTCTCTGAACCTCAAATCGAGACGGGCCAGGACCCCTGGGTTGTTCGGGCTCAGACCTGGACCTTCGTGGAATGAAGGTTTTGAAGGCCGCTGAGCGCGCCTTCGCCTCCCCGAACTTTTCGACTACCGTCTCAACGGATGTACCAAAAAGTTCAGAGGGCGAAACCGGGGCATCGAGAAGAAACCCCTTTCTTTCCTCTCGATGTCTGCCAGGTTTACCCACAGCTGCCTCTCCGTTACTACCATCGCCGCCATAGATCTGCCCATGGCAGAGGCAGCCTGCTTAGTAGCACGAAGAGCAAGATCCGTGGTGCGGCGTAACTCAGCCATCTCATCAGAAGAAAGGCCCCCGCCTTTATCCAGGTCTTTCAGCAGAACAGCCTGGTATGCTTGGAGCACCGCCACCGTGTGCAGTGAAGCAACAGCCTGACATGCTGCTGCGTATGCCTTGCCATTCAATTTAGATGTAGCTTGAAGGGGCATGGATGGCAAGGAGGGAGTTTTTAGAGACGATGTCTCACCCATAGAGAGATAGCTAGCTAGCGTCTCTTCTACAGGTGGCATTCTCTCATAGCCGTTTTCGCGCCCCGCCTCGATATTCGCATAACTGGTATGCTGAAACCGATGGATGCGTGAGGAAAACGGCTTCTTCCATTCCTTCTCGATCTCAGTATGGAGATCAGGAAGGAAAGGAAGGCTCACCTGAGCTGGAGGGTTATGGCCATAAAGATAACGTTCGTCGAGACGACCTCACGACGCCACTTCCTTAGTCCACTTCCACGGCAAGTCAAGCCTCTCCGTGGCATGATCCATAACTTCCAAAAGCTCATCATAAGCAGGGCAGGAGGATTGAGAAGGCTCAGCCTCAGCTTCTTCGCTCTCATCATCCATTTCCTGCTCTTCCTGGGCTGAACCCAGCAGAGCACTGGCCACTGGATCAGAAGATGTTAAAGAAATAACATCATACTCCAGCGGCTCACTCTCGTCCACAGCCGATGAGCGCGAGAAGGAAAGCCCATCTCTAAACTCATCGGCCAGGTCCACCTGAGATCCCCACGAGCTCATTTCTCCTCCGTGCTTCAGCAGCAGCGGGTCCTGAACCGCGAGAAGCAGATGGCTGCCCCTCTTTACTCGAAAAGAGAGACAAACGAGAACGGAGTTTTTCTTGGAAAAAAACGCTTGCAGTGCACGCCGATTGCCCCCTCGGGGACATTGTGTGCGTGCTCTTTGCCCAAACAAAACAACCCATAGATCGTGTGTGTCATCTGGTGTCAAATAGCGCTGCCACGGATGCACACACCTTCTAAATGCTCTACTAGTGCTCGCCATAATAAATAGATAGCTCTTACTTTTTCCTTGAAAATGCACGCTTCAAACAGAACAGTCCATGAAGACGAAGAAGAGAATGATGTGTAGCTCCCGGCACCGATTTATACTGTAGTCGCACCGGTAGTGACGTCATGGCTGTCGCCGGCCAACGAGTTGGTGTTTTTTCAATGTATGCTTCAGACACGGGTCACGACGAGGCGTTCCCCATAGCGACCCCTAGAGGACGCAGTTCGAAGTTCCCATGAAAGGGAACCAGAAACCCATCTCCTCCAATCACACGCCAACAAAACAAATCTGTAAAAATAAGACGAAAGGTACATATGTAAAGAGACACACACACACACACACACACACTCACTTAAGAAGGTCTAGGACGTTACAATGGCTCCTCTTGATTTTTTTCTCTTTTTTACCTTCACAGTCCATTGAAGCACTCCCTTTGAATAAGTTCAAGTTTTGAGAGGGAACCTTAGGAACACTTCAAAGTGAAGCCCAGGGAGTGTTTCTATACCGCATGGAAAGAGCTCTCTCGGGTTCACGGCCATTACGCCACGCTTTAGCCTCCTCCACTACTCCCTATCTCTCTCTCAAAGCCAATAGCGCTTGCATTTCAAGGCAGGTTGCAATCTCTTCAAATTACCAACCACACTGGAACAAATAATAGTGATTTACTTAATTAAAAACTAAACATTTTCCCATCTAAATAAACAAAAGAAATTGAAAGCGCTGGCTCCTTGAGGCATCTCCCTCGGTCCATTAGTTGCAGTCCAATGGGCTTTGATAGGAATTAACTCACACTCAATTATACTCTGTGCCCGCAAACAGTCCCAGACGCCAAACCGTGAATGCGCCGACTGCAATCTCTGTGAATGGATAGAGGGCTTTCGGTCGGAGCGTACGCACGCTGTATTTAAACATATCCCTTCATTTTCTCTGTCTGTCTTCTTTTACATCACACACGACCAGAGAGGTTTTCAACCTTTCATCAGTACTGGGGCACAAGCTCCCAGTTATTTTGCATGGGGGCACTTTTATGTTTAATACTTTGGGACTTTGGGAAAAGCATTTTTACATATTCTTGAATACTGTTAATGGGCCTTTTCTAGGTACATTTTTGTAAGATTGCATTGTGTCATCTCAAGCTCAACTGATTATTTAAATTTATGTCGGAATATATTTATGCCTTCAGGAAGGTAGCTTCGTTTTGTGGTTTAATTTAACATTTCAATGCTCAAGGTCGTAAAAAATACTATACTTATAAAGAGCATTCATGATTATCCATCTTTCAAGAAGTGAAATGTCATCATGGCAGCTTTATGGAATATTTCATTAAATATGTTTAACAGGACACTGCTACCTAAAATTGAAATATATATACACAGTCATCAAAAAGTTTGATTAATTTGCTTATTCAGAAAGGATTTATTAAATTAATGAAAAGTGATTTATAATATTGCAAAATATTTATATTTAAGATCAATTCTGTTCTTTTGCACTTTCAAATATCATGGTTTCCATAAAAAATATTAAACTGCTGTTTCTGTATCAAATCTGCATCGAGACCTATGCAGACAAGCAGACTTCTGACGGTATCTAATATAAATTAGGTTTTAAAATACGAGACTTGAGAAATATGAAAGTTGCACTAGTTTCTGTTCGAGAAATCCATGTGGGCAACAGTGACTATTGTAAGAAAGTATATAAATAAAAACACTAAGCACTTAATATATAATTGTCGAGCACTGCAGAATCATTCGGGTCATGGAAGATATGGGGGCGCATGGTTCACCTCTAACAAAATTCAGCTACGGGGCTTGCATCCAGAAATAAATTATATTTTAAATTATATTAAAACAGAAAATAGAAAAAAAATTGTTAAAACGTGATTTAACATTGTAAACTATTAGCTGTGTTACCGGTGGTTATTCTTGTTCAGATTTTAAAAGCAACGGAGACTAGCAAGGTACTTGAGCTGAGCATAAGGAAACTTTACAACAAAAGAAGAAAAAATCCGGACTCCTGATCACAAATTTTGATAAGGGTTTTATATAGGGGGGTGCGGCGGTATGACCAAAAGTGTATATCATGCTTTCGATGAGCAATTTTATTTCAATCCGCAGTAATGAATAGTAGTATATCACAGATTGTCCGCTGCGCACATTGCTTTTAATCACGGTCAAAGGCGCACGACTTCAAAAACAAAATTTTTGATATCATAAAACTAATACTAACCTAAATTAAAAAAGTCACAAGTAAACAGCAATTAAATGAGAATAAAAAAAAAAACGAATTAAAAGCAATAGGAGAAACACAATATTTCTTATTAAAGTTACAAAAGTAATTTAGTCAAGAGCAGTGAGAGATTGTCTCTCTTTTGTTGTTTGATTAAAATTAATGACAGACAGCAGCAATATTAGACTGCTGTCACTCTAAGAGCTGCCCGGATCTAATATACTGTTACACATGTGTTTTCTTTCTCAGCTGTTCTACGTGTGTTGTTGGCCTTTGGCCCCATCCGCTGACATCGCGGGGTTGTACACTGAATGACCTTTGACCTCCTATGCTGTGGTGCACTGGAGTGTTTGGTGGATATGACCACAGCTAGCTAATGAAAAGCCAAATATCAAATTCATACTAAGAACAAGACACTGCAAGGATATCCATGAACAACTTAAGGTAAATTTAGTTGTGTCAAGGCTGCATAAAATCCAGACTAAATTAAGCCAGCTCCTCCTTAACGCCATTTCATAGGCACTTCTGTCCCACTTTTGCAGTGTAAATTTGGGATTATTCCATTGCTTATACAGTAGATTCAAATAGCTACTTGTTCTCTCATTAACTAGCTACTTGTCAGTCTCTCTGCCGCCTCTGCTGCATATACACAGTGTGATCTCTGAACAAAAACTTTGGTTCCAAAGAAAACTATGCGTGTATGATTATGACTACTTTACTTGGGCTCATGCCCCTATAAAAAGACACTAGCGATGCACCTCGTTTTTCTCCTTCTCATTCTAATGTTCCTCGAGTGCAGTGTGGAGTAATCAAAAGAGAAACTCACAGTTTTTGTTCTGACTTCACTGCTGTGCTAGTCACTGCCTGTTGAGAAAATTAACTTCTCCCTTCTCTTTTCTTTTTGACACAAACCTTATTTTGGTGCATCGGAGCTCTGTCAGGGAGATGTGAAGAGGGTTCGAAGTTATGTCTGGAGTCTAGAGCTCTTCTGAATGACTCAGCGGTTCCTGTCCAGGTCTTTAATGAGATGTTCTTCAGGCCTGTCTAACCTCCCTTCTCCACCGTCCCCAAAGACAAACAAGTACCTTAATTATTGCAGGGAAAACATGACACAGGAAAGTGAAATTAATTAATTAATTGTCTCAATTTGTTTTGCTCATGTTTCCATGTCTTGTCAAATTATGCTACAGTAGCGTTAATTTACCTGAACAGACAAGGAAAGGTAAAACACAGACAGAACCGGAGCGGCGGCAGGTAGAGTGTAGGCTTGTGATGTTGACAATTTATTGGAGATAATTTTCAGGATGACGATGAAAGAACTGAATTGGACTAAAACTAAAATACCACTAATAAACTAACTAATATAAATGCATATATTGAAAATATAAATATTTTGTAAAATATATACATACTGTCACAAACCAGGTTTTTGGAAGAAAAGTGTATATTTTTATCATATTATTTTTATGTAAAAAGTGATAGTAAAGACTCATCAGATAAGCATTACAGATCTCGTTTATCAGGTTGAATCAAAGTAAAAAAGGGGTTTATAAATTGAAATAGGACAAGGTATTCAGGAATCATGACAAAAGTACCACAAGGTTCCCCAAACAGTAATTATATGCGCAATACAAATCTGTTGTCCAAGCAGGACAGGTTGATAATATATCAACATAGTAAAATGATTTCTGGCCGGATCATGTGACACTTAGGACTGGAGTAAGGATGCTAAAATTCCAGCTTTGCATCACAGGAATAAATACAAATTTAAAAATATAGTCAAATTAGTAAACAGATTATTTAAAATCGTGATAGCAGTAATAGATATCACAATAAAGAGATTTGTGTACTGTAATTCTGACATCTATATATATATTTATATGTAATATATTTATAAATTTTGGGATTCATACGTTTGGGTATTTAATATTAATTAGATTTAGAATGTAGATAGCAACACAGGATAAACAAATGAACTGCAAAGAAAACAAACAAAAAGTATAGGATTTTGTTTTGGTCCATATATGAATGTAAATTGTGAACAGCCTCCCAGGAATGTCTCTCAGAAAAAGAATTATCGCCTCCCTTGGTATATTGAACAGCACTGTAATCTGTGCACATACAGACTGCTACATTGGCATGTCAATATGATTCCTGCACGCTGTCAAGGATGCCATTCCGCTCAGTGACAACTGATGCTTGTGCTGCAGTTTGTTTACATCTCATATATGTCCTTGTCAGTCTCCTTGTGTCTTCAGAAGTGTGAAAGTTGAAAGATATGAAATCCGATTCCCTGTAGGTATAAACTCAGTATGGTTTCTGGCTGGGCCAGAGAGGCATCACAGGCATTGACCCTCTCATTTCTCCCTTTTTTTCATTACATCATCAAACAACCGAACACTCAAGCTTGGACCTATTGGCTGCAAAAACAGCATGAAATTTCCCAATGTGCAGAAAATGAGATCGGCTCTCTGCTCTCTGACTGGGACATGCAGATGTTTCTGCAAATCCAAGTACCTGTTTCACAACTAGCATCTCCTGGGTTGGCAGAACTCAGTTATACATTCAGAGCTTTGTAGTAGCACATAAATTAAATATGTAATAAGGGGTTTCTTTAAAAATCTTACCAATCCCGTACTGAACAGTAGCGTATGTACTGTGTGTGTATATACTGTATATATACACTACTGTTCAGTATGAGATTGGTAAGATTTTAAATGGGGTTGAAAGAAGTCTCTTATGCTTACCAAGGCAGCATTTGTTTGATTAAAAATACAGTAAAAATTTTAATATTGTAAAATATTATACAATTCAAAACATCTGTTTTCTATTTTAATATATTTAATATATTCTAAATTATTCCTGTGATCTAAAGCTAAACTTTCAGCATCTTTTCTCCAGTCTCCATTGTCACATGATCCTTCAGAAATTATTGAATATGCCGATTTGCTTCTCAAGAAATATTTCTTATTATTATCAGTGATAAAAACAGTTGCTTCATATTTTTGTGGCACCACCCATACTTGAGGATCTTTGATGAATACAATAGTCATAACAATGTTACTAGAAATCTTTTGTTACATTATAAATGTCTTTACTGTAAATTTTGATCAATTGAATGTGTTCTTGCTGAATAAAATTATTAATTTCAATTAAAAAAAAGAAATCATACTGACCTTAAAATTTGAACTGTAACATCAAAACGAACTATATTTGCGAATAACTGATGCAAAGACATTTTTATCTTAATTTCGAACTTTAGATTAAGATAATTTAAGATCGATTATTAAGATAAATTAAGATACATTTTTATTTTTATATAAAAGTAATGTTTTAAAATGTCACCAATTTAAGTGATTTTTATTATACTTTTTTATATTTTAAAGTAAATAAAAAAAACATATTTTTGTGGAACATCTAAAATGTCATCTGGGTTTATGTTTTATTTAATGCAATGATCATCTGTTCAATATCGACATCTGTTGAATGAAAATCACATTTTCAAATCCTGGTGAACACTATGTAACGAACACAAAAATACTAATACAGGAAGTCATCAACAGATTGCAGTATTATGCTGGTAAAAGCAAGGAATTTTAAGGCCACTAATGTATTTCACCCACTTTTAGTTTCCCGAGGCGGCAGCGCTGTTAAAATGCTCCTTGTTTTGACTCTTTGTCGTACCGTTTCAACTTAGTATCTCAACTTCCACACAAAAATACTTCTCCGTCTCTCCCTCATCCTTCCCCTTGACACAGAAAGTCAACTTAAAACTGACAAGGGAGAGAGAGAGAGAGAGAGAGAGACAACGGCCTTCTTTCAAGCCTCTATCTCCTCACTCTTACTTGTAAAGCCAAAGGAGAGATGGGAGAAAAAGAGGAAAAGTATATAAAGCCGAGCAGAAATAAAAAGCCAAGGTGTCTTTGAGCGTGATAAAACACTTGCATGTGAGAGAACGAAGCTTACCTGTTGAGCCTCACCGCTCGCCTTTGTCTCGCCTCATCTGGAGGTTCTTCTCTGAAGACGTTCACCAGCTCTGCTGAGGAAATGCCAGTGGGGCTCCCCTCGTCCTGACGCTTTCTTAACAGCCTGACAGCGATGGAGGAGTGAAACGAGGGAGGATGAGTGAATAGAAATGAGATGAGGTGACGCGCAAACTGCTGACTGCAAAAATGCAGAGGAGCCCTTGTAACGTGGCACTCCATCTCACGCTCGGCCTCTGCCCCTTCATCTCATCATATTCGGCCATTAGCGAGCATTTAATGAGCTTTAACAGAGCTACAGAAGGGTGCGACACATAGGACACGGCCTTTCTAATGGACTACATCTAGAACAACACACAGCCGTTTTCCTTTCTAGTTGGTTTCTTGTTCTTTTTCGCTCTGTTTGTATGTTGAGGGACCTCGGTACCCTTGTCGACACCGAAGTGAACGCAGCAGTCTCTACAGCCACCAGTTTTGTAACATTTATGCTCATGCATAATAAATACGGCACAGACTATTCACTTTATTTTATATACTGAACACTCCTTAGGGGCCGCCTTGGCTCTCTCACTGCGCACAGCAACAGATTTTACATACAATTCATTTTCCTCAACTGAATATTTGATTGTGTGCTCAAAACCATTTTTTTATATTATTATATGCCACATAATGGAAAAAAGAAAACTCAAGACGTGGATTGACTTTCTGGTGTCACCACCAAGAAAAAGCAGTTGGAATTTTGAGTGATTCTAGACAATGGGTAAAGATTTTCCTTCTTTAGAAATGTCTATACTTATAAAAACACAGGACAAGGGTCTATAGGGTCTATAGCTATTCATCTTACTCTGGAGAATTTAGCCTTTGCAGGTTTTCTGAGACATTGCTTTAAGACAGAGGTCCCCAAGGCGGAATGGGTGCCGGAGGTGCGCACACAGCGCAGGACTGCGTGTCGCGATTTTCACGTACAAGCAATTTTAAACCACAAAAGAGACGAAGACGCGACCACGACCGGAGAGACCGATAAGAGGAGCTCAGACTGCGTTACCAGCACCGACAATGCTGTCTTGACCACAGCAATAGGCAGACATGGAGCCACACAGGCACGACACATGAGAGGACGTGGTTACAGACAGGCGGGGGGGAAAACTAGAGGGCCCGAGGTGCCCTTAACCTATGAATACACAATAAAAAATAGTAGCGCTATGTCAAAAAACCCTTCACGGGGGCGAGGTGAGAAATTGTCATTCTCTGTGCTTTAAGTTTATGATGTGTTGGTGTGCCTGCTTTCCGAAAAAAATTGTACAGATACTGTGACTAAACTTTTTTTAAACCCGGATAATTATAAAAATACTATATCCCATCCAATAGAGATATTTTATATAATATATATATATATATATATATATATACAGTGGGACGGAAAGTATTCAGACCCCCCTTAAATTTTTCACTCTCTGTTATATTGCAGCCATTTGCTAAAATAATTTAAGTTAGTTTTTTTCCTCATTAATGTACACACAGCTCACCATATTGACAGAAAAACACAGAAGTGTTGACATTTTTGCCGATTTATTAAAAAAGAAAAACTGAAAATATCACATGGTCCTAAGTATTCAGACCCTTTTTTTTTTTTTCGCTGTGACAATAATATATTTAACTCAGGTGCTGTCTATTTCTTCTGATAATCCTTGAGATGGTTCTACACCTTAATTTGAGTCCAGCTGTGTTTGATTATTGTGATTGGACTTGATTAGGAAAGCCACACACTGTCTATATAAGACCTTACAGCTCACAGTGCATGTCAAAGCAAGTGAGAATCATGAGGTCAAAGGAACTGAAGAGCTCAGAGACAGAATTGTGACAAGGCACAGATCTGACCAAGGTTACAAAAAAAATTAGAGCTGGCCGTCTGGCCAAACTGAGCTATCGGGGGAGAAGCGCCGTGGTGAGAGAGGTAAAGAAGAACCCAAAGGTCACTGTGGCTGAGCTCCAGAGATGCAACCGGGAGATGGGAGAAAGTTGTAGAAAATCAACAATCACTGCAGCCCTCCACCAGTCGATTCGGAGGCTTCGATGGTCCAAGCCAGAGAGGGCCGGACAGGAAAGCGAGCGTTAGTATACCCAAGTGCAAACACTATGGAAAGCCGCCGGCTATGGGAGTTTGCCACGTAAAAAAAAACCTGACGGACGACCAGATGGTGGAGAAATACGATTCTTGGTTGATGAGACCACGATAGCAAACTTTTGGGCCTTAATCGAAGCGGTCTTGTGTGGAGGAAAGAAGGAAAACAGGGCATGCTCATACTGTCCAATACTAGTCCCAAACAGGGGAGGTGATGAGCATGTGGTGGCTGGCTAGGACCAGCATCATACTGCGTGGAGGGGGAATTTTGCGCAGTGATAATGGGTAGTTCGTCAGGACGATGCCTGGTTGCTAAATCGAGGGAAGAGAATGACGATTCGGATCCAGAGCGAGCGAACTGATAAGGGGTACGGGATATCCTGGGACGAAAACCCTTCTCCAGAGTGAATCAGCGACCTCAGACTATGGCCGAAGGTTTACTTCCAACAAGACAATGACCTTAAGCACACAGCTAAAATAATGAAGGCGTGGCTTCACAACAACTCTGTGACTGTTCTTGAGTGTCCCAGCCAGAGCCCTGACTTAAACCCTATTGAGCATCTCTGGAGAGACCTAAATGGCTGTCCACCAACGTTTACTATCTAACCTGACAGAACTGGAGAGGAACTGCAAGGAGGAATGGCAGAGGAACCCCAAATCCAGGTGTGAAAAACTTGAAATCTTTCCCAAAAAGACTCATGGCTCTATTAGATCAAAAGGGTGCTTCTACTAAAAACTGAGCAAAGGGTCTGAATACTTAGGACCATGTGATATTCAGTTTTTCTTTTTTAATAAATCTAAAAAAATGTCAACAATTCTGTGTTTTAATTCTGTCAATATGGGGTGCTGTGTGGACATTAATGAGGAAAAAAAAAAAACTTAAAAGATTTTAGCAAATGGCTGCAAAATAAAAAAGAGTGAAAAATTTAAGGGTGTCTGAATACTTTCCGTACCACGCTCATATCCATATATATATATATCTATATAAATATATATAACTTATATATTATTAATATATTATTATCTATACAAGCACTAGGGTATGAGGGTCAGCTTTGCGTATGCGTCGCTCAGAAGTGATGAACGAGGAAGTGCAGGGGAGAGATCAAAATAAAACAACAGTCACTAATTAGAAGTACAAAACGAGGAATTGTAAAGAAGAATGTCAGAGGATTTTGATATAAGCCAAGAGGAGACTGTTTTCCTTTGCTAAAGTAAGGAAACTTTGCTTCCTTTGCTCCTGTTAGCAAACGTTGGTTTTCACGAGACTCAACAGCGCATGCGCAACGCTGAACTCATACGTCATCCGCCCAGAGCTGCTTCCAGTGTACAACTGTTGGTGCAAGCTACATTAAAGTGATTATTACGTTTTGAATATGGATATTTTCTTACAAAAACGCATCGATTCGCTTACCGGAGGCCTATGACCCCCCGGAGCCGTGTGAGACATTTTATATGGATGGACTTTTTATTTAACTTCTTGGAATGATGCGCACCACCCGGGGAGTGGCATTAAACAGTTTGAAAGATCAAAGACAATTTTTTATATAACTCCGACTGGATTCGTCTGAAAGAAGAAATTCATATACACCTAGGATGACTTGAGGGTGAGTAATTTATGGGCTAATTTTCATTTTTTGGTGAACTAACCCTTTAAGACAGGAGTAACAATGCTAAAAATGCAGCCTTATATCACAGAAATAAATTACATTTTTAAATATATTAAAAATAGAAACAGTTATTTTAAATTGAAATACCATTTCACAATATTACTGTTTTTATTGTATTTTTGTTCAAATAAATACAGCCTTGGTGAGACTAAGAGACTTCTTTTAAAAAATATAACCAACCCCAAACTAACCAATACACAGCTAGTGTGTATTATATTATATTATATATTATGTTATGTTATGTTATGTTATGTTATGTTATATGTTATATTGTTATATGTTATATTAAACACACGAGGGATAAGAAACGTCTTCTATTTATGCTGTGAAATTTCAAAAACTGAGAAAGTAATTGAATAGAGGGTGCTCTTTTGCTCTTATGCTTTTTTGGATCAATAAAGCCAAGTTTCCTTTACAAGAGAAGGTCACACTGTCTTTCATAAAAGGAAACACTGTCTTTCATAAAAGACATACATTAAATGCTACAAGGTCTCACATAAAAGCGTTTTCACCATATCTGGGCAACTGAGAAGTACATTGAATCTGAATGTGTAAACAGCAAGAAGTGAAGCTCAGTCACGAGAGGAGACAGATCATAGATTTCGGCTGAACTGGGTGGAGTGCTCTTATAGCTGTATATGCCTTTATCAAGGCCGTGGGCCTTCAGCACACACACAAAACTACATGCACACGTACAACAGACACACACAGCGAGGCGCGCTTCATAAGTGGAAGGAGGCATGGGGTAGGTGCTTCATAGAGAGCTGGAGAGACAGATGTGAACAGCTGGGGCCTGTTGCTCAGTCATTATGTTGAGTGGCCCCCAGGCACAGGTTAAAGGCCCCACACACACTCACACACACACACACATATGCAAATGCAAGCACATGCATTGCACAACAGCAAAAACAAAGCCTTACTAATCAAGGAAACATGTAAGCATAGTCACAAACTATATAATGAAAAAATTCAAAAGTTGCCTGCATATTTACCCCCAAATCCAAAGAAAGAATTGTATAGTGAGCTACAGGAAAGAAAAAAAGGCAAACAGGCAGAAAGCACACACAAATTCAGAAAATAGAGGGATGGCAGGCAGGTGGAGGTAAAAAATGAATGGATGGGGCAAGGCTAGCCAGAGGAAGGAGAAGAAAAAAAATAAAGTACCAGGAGACACAGATGCTGCAAAGTTAGTTCACAGAAAGTGAAGATCACGTACATTCGTGCACACACGCGCACACAAATACACATGAACACACATCAGGAGAGATACAGTGAAGGAAAAATGGTCAAGGAAAGCACTATCCTCAGCAATAAAAGTATAAGTGTAAAAGGGGCTCTGTAAGAAAAAATGCATGTGAGAGATTGTGGTGTACAGTATATAACAAAAACAAGCTCACGCAATACAAATGTGCTCATTGAAAATTAATAGTGACCTACTGGGTAACCTTTCTAAGGCTTCTGAGCATCAAAACACTGAATTTAGTTGCGGCCTTACTCACGACAATGACCAACAGAGGAAAAAAAATGCCTTCATTATGTATTCTTAAGACACAACGTCCCAATTACAGGTCATATGTTTTGTAAAAATACCAACAACACAACAACAACAACAATCATAATAATAATAATAATAATAATAATAAAAAAATTAAACAATGAATTGTTAAAAAAAGTGCAATATTAAAATAATATTATACTAGAAATAGTAAAAATAATACAATGTGTTATATACACACACACACACCCACCCACACTTATCTATATATTTGTAATAAAACTATATCTCATATATATCTATATGAATATATATATATCATTTATAAACAGTTTATATCTTATTTTATTATTTACATTGTATTGTAACCATTAAACAATTGTGTTGTATTGACCATTTATTTAAAAATATGGTTAACATAAATATATAAATATATCTATATATATATATAATATATGATAATATATATTACGGATCTTTTTTAGATAGTAGTAATAGACACAATATTAATTGACTACCATAAAATGTTAAAAAAAAAATAAATAGGAAAAATAAACTGTTGACAAATGTGTCAATTATCTATATTGATCTAATCATAGTTTTATTTAATCATTATATAATAATTTTTAATATGTGTAAGCCTTATATATTAGATTTATCTATATACAGAGAGAGACACACACACACATATAATATTAAATTGTAAACTGTTGAATTAAATGTGTATAAAATATATATTACATAGGAAACGGATTACTAATAGTTTCAGAACAACAACAACTAAAACAATAATATTTTATTGAGTGTTTATTATTAAATTTTGGATGACAGCCCTGGTTGGCAGTCACTCTTTTCATTACTACCAACGTACAGCAAGCAGCTTACATTTGGATTTGTTTATGGACTATTTTTAGTAAATAACTCCATGAATCCATCTTCATGTACACATTAATGTGGAAGAGTTCCCTTTGCACAGATACACACTCCAAAACACATCAGCACACACACCATCTATTCCCTTTTTAAAGCACAGTAAGAGGGAGACAGGAAGTTTAATTACGGAACGCAAACTAGCTACAGGTTACACAGATAAAAGATGAGGGGGAAAAGGTTTTATAGACACGAGTAACCAAATTCATCAGAGAGAATGTTACTCTCCCAGCAGCTCACTTTAAACAGAGCTGTATTTAATGAAAAAGGACCCCACTGACCCATACGCACCTCTGAAGGCCCAAGCTCAAGATCGGATCCCATTCGAGCGCTCTGAGCCTAGGTATTACAACCTAACCCCGTAGCCTTCATGATCTGTATCCTACAGACCCGCTGTTAACGGCAGAGCACGATTAGTGCCAGATCCAACAGGCACGACTTCTACAATGCATTACTTCTGGATACAACTGTGCCAATGTGGCATAATGTTGTTTTTTTCCTTTGGGTTTAACAAAACTTGACGAAAGTTTCACTGCAACTCTGTCTCACCATAGGCAGCTACTTTCTAGTGTTACAAACGATTTTTTTTTTATTTTATTTTTTTTAAAAAAGCTGCTCTTTTGACATTTCAAAGAATCCTGAAAAAATGGTTTCTACAAAAAACACACCGTTTTCAACCTTGCCAATAATCAAAATGTTTCTTGAGCAGCAAATCGGCATATTAGAATGATTTCTGAAGGATCATGTTTCACTGAAGACTGAAGTAATATGGCTGCTGAAAAACAGCTGTTTTAAATGCTTTATAATATTTCACGATATTACTGTTTTACTGGATTTTTGATCATATAAATGCAGGCTTGGTGACTTCTTTCAAAAACATTACAAAATCTTACTAACCCCAAGAATTTGAACAGTAGTGCATTCTGGGATCTGCCTTTTTAAATGAAGGATACATGTGATGCTGTCTGCTTTATAGGTATCTTACTAGGCAGTATCGTTGTGCTGCCGACTGCCCTTCTGAAACACACCTATGCTGTTTTTGGAACAAAGATCTTATGTATGACTTCACTTCTGTGATCCTATAAAAATGGCACATACTTTGTACTTGCAGAAAGAATTAGGCAACTTAGGAAATTACCGTCTGATTACATCTGATTCAGTGACCTGTTTTAGATTACGTGATTTGCAAGAAAAAACGGGCAGGTTTTTGTTAAAACATTATCTCTCTTTCCCTCAAGGGAGAGTTTAGCCCACTTCCGTGGTGGAGATTTACATTGACTTGAATGTAGGTTAGTTCATTACATGCTGATATATATATTTTTAATTTAATCTTTCAGGGTTTTTGTGTGTGTTTTTCTTTGTTTGATTTAATGTAATGCACAAAATATACATTAAAAAAATTCAGGAAATGAATTAGCATCACAGACCTAAACTCAATTTACAACAAAAGCATAAATCCATTTCGGATCACCACTAAAACAATTAATCTGAAATGTCCACAAGTCATTGAGCTGTTTAATATCCAAACTGACCGCATTTACTTTCCTGAAATACATTCTTGGTTTTATTGTGAAAGATTTATTTTTTGAAGAATAAAGTTTGTGTTTATAATCTTTTATCAAAATGCAATAATCTACTCTCCCTATGAAACGATTTTGCTTGTTCAGTTGACATCCCCAATCAATCTTATTTGTCAGACAAATAATTACCATATAGAGACCACTTTTCACGTTTAAGTTCATTCAATATTTTATTAGCTAAACAAACGCAAAGCTTCCACCAAGAAGCGTTCCTAGCAAGAGTACAGCGCCGACTTCAGTTACCCGGATGAGCCTGTGTTATCAGCTTTTACTGGTTGTTATTGAGGGATAACATAGCTCGGAATATCGCGACTGACCAATCAAAATTAAGTATTACACAGAGCCGTGTAATAAATTACTTTAACGCATTAAGGATTGTAAAATGAATCGCATATGTTAACGCATTAAAATTGACAGCCCTAATATATATACACTACTGCTCAAAAGTTTGGGATCAGTAAGACTTGTAATGTTTTTTAAAGTTTTGTTTTTTAAAGAAGTCTCTTATGCTCATCAAGGCTGCATTTATTTGATCACAAATACAGTAAAAAACTGTATCTTGCAAAACGTTTTTACAATATAAAATAATGGTTTCTATTTTAAAATACTTTAAAATATAATTAATTCCTGTGAAGCAAAGCTGAATATTCATCATCATTATCCAGTCTTCAGTGTCACATGATCCTTTGAAAATCATTCTAATATGCTGATTTATTATTAGAATTATCAATGTTGGCAACAGCTGTGCTGCCAAATATTGTTTTTTTGGAAACTGCGATACTTTTTCAGGATTCTTTGAGAATTAAAAAGTAAAAAAAAAAGAAACAATGTATTCAAAATATAAATATTTTGCTAACAATATATCTTTGCTATCACTTCTATTCATTTAAACATCATTGCTGAAGATAAGTGTTAATTTCTTTCAAAAAAGAAGACTAAAATTACTGACCCCAAACTTTGAATGTAGAGATATGTTAGAAAAGAATTTATTTTAAATAATGCTCTTCGTTGTATCTTTTTAGTCATCTCAAAGAAGAATCCAGAAAAAAAATATTAAGCAGCAAAACAGTTTCCAGCACTGATAATAAATCAGATATTAGAATGATTTCCGAAGGATCATGTGACACTGAAGGACTGGAGAAATGATGCTGAAAATACAGCTTTTCATCACAGAAATAAATTAAATTTTAAAACATATTAAAATAGAAAAAAGTCATTTTAAATTTTAATAATATTTCACAAAATTACAGTTTTACTGTATTATTGATCAAATAAATACAGCCTTGATGAGCATAAGAAACTCCTGTACAAAAACATAAAAAAGTTTTGATCCCAAAACCTTGGACGGGTAGTGTATATGTATATGGTTATATATTATATATAGATATATATTTTGTAACATCCAATAGTGGCCCCCAAAACTTTTTAACAGTTGGTATATGTCACAGTTGTTTCAACTTTTGAAAAATGTATAGAACATATATAAATTGTAATAAAGGTATATAAATTGCAAATAATCACAAAGCTAATATCAATGCTGTATGAAAAAAATTCATTTAAGGGTCCAGCTATTAAAATTTAGTCCCTGGGCTTGTGTATTTTTTATTATAACTAGTCATTTCTATATAATTTCACTGACATTTGCAGTGCATCCTCAACGCTTTGTATTTTCTTCTTATACCCATGAATTATCAAGTACAAACACAGTTTTAGTATGACCGTATTGCACTTGATGAGAGTTTTGAAGTGTAGCACACTGTGATAAGTACAGCCTTGACCTGAAGACGTCTTGCGCTCTGGTCCGTCTGCGGCTAAGTGCTTAGCTAATGCACTGCTTGAGAGCAAGAAACCGGCAGTCCTCGCAAGCTCTGCAGCATAACCAAACCAACCGATGGGGCTCTAAGACTCTGACTTCATAGGGGATATGCAAAGTGTCACAGAGGGTCAGCGTAAAAGAGGAAATGACTCAGTTGTTGTGCATTAACTTGAAAGAACCAAGTATGCCACTAATGCTGACACATCTTGCACTTACTAGGCCAAATCTGCTTTAAAAGAGCAGCCGCACACACATAAGCACACTCAAAACACAGGCACATCATCAAAACACACCAATCTGCCTATTTCCGATTACAGAAATCGCCTTCATCTACAAGCGGGCGTCTGGCCGCTACGGTCTGGCTGGGACACAAGTCTGCCGTAATTCACAATCTCGACCGGATTGCGAGATCTTCATTCATGAGAAACTAGTCACATCGACATAAGTCATGGGGGGTGGGGGGGGGGGGGGCGTGTGGCTTTCTATCCCTTAGTAGTTAGTGACCCGCAAGGTACTGCTTTTGAGCAGGTGGAAAATTAGTATTTTGGTTAAGAGGATTTGGACCCCGGATCTGGTTGGTTTTTGCTACCATACACTCGCACACAAACACACTCTGCCAATGATACGGGGGGTCAGACACAGTGTTGAGTGGAAACCAGCTGTGGTAGCCAGATTGAAGAGACACTAATCCTCTAATCGGCTCGATTTTAGCCCAAAACCACAAACGAGCTTCTGAGTATAAGCTATTTAATACAGTGATATTCTGACAGCTGCCGAGGGGTCAGTTAAGAGACATAGCAACCATGTTTATGCCGCTTTTAAAGGGGTCATATGATGCGATTTCAAGTTTTCCTTTCTCTTTGGAGTGTTACAAGCTGATTGTGCATAGATAAGATCCCTGAAGTTGCAAAGACTAAAGTCTCAAAACCAAAAATATTCTTTATCAAAGTACGACTTTGCCACGCCCCCCTAAACGGCTCGTTCTAACACGCCCCACATATCTACCTCACTATGTGAAAACATTAGCATAATGCCGCCCAAATGTTCACGAAAAGAAAGAAGGCGTGGTTTCAGTAACCGCAGTTAGGTGTTGAAGCAGCCATGTCAGGGAGACGCTGTGTGTTTCTAGGTGAAAGCAAAAGCACTTTATTTGGCCTTCCGAAAGTAGATGCATTTAGGAATCTTTAAGATTACTTACAACAGAACAGCAATGCATTTTATGGACGACCGTTTCATGAACCTAGGAGAGGAGGGAATTCTGACTTTGCTATGACCTTCTGGCGCTTCTGAATCAGCTACTTTTTTTTTGTTATTAGTTTAAGTATTTGCTATGACTGTTCAAATGTGGAGTTTTGCACATCATGTGCGTGGTTGGTGCGCGCGCGTGCGTGTGAACAGATCGAGTGACAGAGACAGAGGGGTGGGGTAACATCATAGTGGAGTCAGCTGTCTTAACCGTGGCTTGTGTACTGCACACATACCAGCTTCATCACTGTGTCTGTCACGCGACTCTGTTCCCCTTTCCGGCTCTGTCTTTACATTTATTTTGAAAGATGAAGCTCGCGATTATGGTAAGGGACATTACATTTCCGACGAGTGCTTGCGGTGTTCGGCCAATCACAATGCACTGGGTCAGCTGGCCAATCAGAGCAGACTGCGCTTGTCGGAACAGGAGGGACTTTGTAGAAAATCATGAGACAACTACGATAATAATTCTTGTGACTATATGAATGAGATTTAAAATAAAAATAATCATTACAATAGAGAAATGACCTGTGTTTGTAATGACTGCATAATAATCAGTATTTATGCAGTTCAAATATAAACGTTTATTTATACAGCATCTAGACATAAATATAAATATGAAGACTGACTTATGGTCTGGATATGTAATAATTCATGATAATAACCATTAACCATAATTTATGTGACTATGGCAGAGATTTAATTTAACAAATAATTTATATATCTAGATATAATCAAAATAAAAACCGAGTTTGCATATGCATTTACAATAACACCACTAAGTTTATATAAAAAAGTATATGATTTTAAATAATACGCTTATTTACAGTATATCTAGACATAAACAAATACAAATTGACACATGGTGTGTGTATTTAATGACACACAATAATCAGTAATTATACAGTTTATGCAACTATGTGATGGAGATAATAAATAATATAAAAGTTAATTTCTACCGAGATTGACATGTGGTCTGCTAAGGTAATTATTCAGAATAATAATCAGCAATTATGTAGAATAATGATGCCACTGCCATGAGTACAGGTGCATGAGTGGAAGAACGGCAGAGCGTGGAGTGTGTGTGTGTGTGTGTTTTTTGTGGTGGTGTGTTGATGTGCTGCGTGTGTGTGTGTGTGTGTGTGTGTGTGTGTGTGTGCGACACCGCGCAGGAGAAAGGAAGTTGTCCGAAAGACAGAGGGAGGGAGTAGCGGAATGTGTGAGTGGTAAAATATTATCAGGTCAGTGTGAAGAGGGAGAGGGGTCAGATAATAAGACTCAATCGCGCTGAGTGAAACGTACTGGGAGAGAAAATGCTGACGTGTTTCCTCCGCTCCATCCAATTCTGGAAGCACCAGCCCTCTCGTTCTCTCCCTTACTCTCTTTTTATGCAGCGGTGTGGGTTCCACGGCCCACAAATTTTAGCATTTTACTGTCCATCCACGTGCCCATCTATCACAATGAAGGGCTGATGAAGAGACAGGAGGGTGAATGAGTGGAGGAGAGCGAGGGAGGGGAGGAATAAAACGAGGGATGGGGCCCCTATTGAAACGGGAGGTCAGAGAAGATGAGCATCGTGGCCAACCTTGTGTGTCCCGTTCTCTTATTTACCGCTCCACCACCGTAAGCCTATTACTGATGCTATCTTTCTCTCTTCACACACCGAACAAAAAAACACACACACACACAACAAGACAAACTCAAACAAACACCGCACATGTGGCTTTTTGAGAACACAGTTAGAAAATACTCTTTTGAATAATACGAAACTCCACCAAACAGTGCAGCTAAACACGCTTCATTAGACTCATTCATTTGCATGTGCATGTCCTTGTACAGACAAACACACGCTGAGACCTTCAGGGCTAAATTAGTGATGTCAACGATGGTTTCATATGACACTAATGATCTCAGAAACCTGTTGACATTGGTAGATTTAAAGGAAGAGTTCACTGGAATGAAACTTTAGTCATCATGTACTCACTTTCATGTTGTTCCAATCCTGAATGTCTTACTTTCTTCCAATGAACTAACAGGTGATCTCGAGTGAACTCTGCATGTTTCAAATCAACACAAGTGGCTACTAAGGGATGTCAAACCGCAACTGATAAAAAAAGTACTATAAAAGTGGGCCATACAACTTTCCAAAAATAGAAAACCTAATGCAATGCATAAGTGCAATGTAAGCTTTTCTCTAACAATCTTCCTCTTCTATATAGCGCTCAAATTTCAGATGGGAAATTTGAATATGTGCAATTGGTTAAACATGGGATACATGAAAACATAATTTTTAATAAACCATGGCACCACATTCAAATTTACAGAATGTAAATGAGATATGAGAGATGTGGTGTAGTAGATATATGGAATTCTAATACTAATATTACCTAAATAGTAAATTAACGATATCTATTATAGTATTTAAATTTATAATGTATATTCTGATAAGCTTCCATTTTGTGCTCATAAAAGAATGGTATAGTATATACAGATTAAAAAAAAAGTATATTTCTTTCAACAAGGATTCATTAAATTGATCAAAACACATCAGTAAAGACATTAATAATATTTAAATTTCCATCAAAAAGTCCTGAAAAATGGATTATGGTTTCAAAAATAGTAAACATCACAACTGTTTTCCAACATTGATAATAATAAATATCCTCTTGAGCAACAAATTAGCATAGTTAGATAATGGAGGATCAGGACCGGAGCAATGACCACTAATATCCCAGCTTTGCATCATAGGAATAATTACATTTTAAAATATATTCAGAATACAGCTATTTTAAACTCTAATAATAATTCACAGTATTTCTGTTTACTGTATTTTTGATCAAATAAATGCAACCTTAGTGAGTGTACGAGACATAAATCTTACTAATGCCAAAATTTTGAACGATACTGTATGCTAATTTTATATTTCAGGTCTCACAAATATAGCAATACATAATCTATTTAATATAAAATACAATATTATATACATCTGGGCCTCGTGAATACAGCAAAAGTGCGCACACTGACTGCACACACTGCTTTTCTTACTTAGATTTTTTTGCCTTGTTTCCAGCCAATATATCTAAAAATTCTGAAATCAAGAAGGATTTTCTAGATAAGTAAAAATTGTCTTGTTTTCAGAAGAAAAAAAACAAGTAAAAATTAAGTGAGTTTTTGCTTAGAACAAGCTAAATAATCTGCCAATGGGGTAAGCAAAATAATCTTATTTCAAACAGAAAACAAGATTATTTTGTTTATCCCATTGTCCAGATTATGTTGCTTTTCCTATATGAAACTTGTTTTTTGCAGTGCAGAACAGAAGCTGACAAAATCCTTCACAAACTCTCTCATTCAGCACAAAAACAACTGCTTTAACACAGATCTACAGACTAAAGGTCTCCAAGGACCCACAAACTTAAGTTGTTGCCAAGCACATCCGTTGTTTTACCGGAGACACAATCATATTTGACAGTGATGGACACGGCAATGAAGTAGAGCCGTCTCATTGAAGAACACACACACACACACAGATTTGTGGGAGCAGTACAATGAGTGCTGCAAACAGGTCTGAGTATCGCTAACAAAACGAGTCAGATTAGAGGGGTAAACTCGGTTAAATCCTCCAAAAGAGGGAAACGGCAGCGGCAGAAATAACCCAGAACAGATCGGCATGGAGCCTCTAACAAAAAAACGATTAAGCTGTAAAACAGTCCTTTAATAGCTTAAGCCATGTGCTCCATTATCTCCCTTCCTCCACCCACAATCACTGTCTCATAGCTGCTCCTGCCCACGCGTAAACACACTCGTACTGTCACGTATCCCAACAGATGGGGTTCGGGGTGTGTTTTAGGTGAAGGCCACCTTCTTCTGCTTTGTGAAAGGCATTTTAATTAATGGCTGAGGTAAAAAACTAGGCTAATCCTACGACAAAGCACCTTAGTTTAAAGTGGCATAGTTTAAGTTTTAATTTATTACATCGCTCCCATATCTGACCGTTGAACAAACACTCTCTCCACTTCAGGCTTCGCAGAACTGATTCGAGTGTGAAATTCTCAATAGTTTTCGAGTGTTAATCTCAGCAAGTCGGTTTTCATTTTAACCGAAGCATATATTTAAAATATCTGAGGCTGCTTTGATTCCAGACGACCGCACAATGAGATCTTGCTCCGCTATGCTTTTCAGCTAGCTTTTCATCTTGATGTGCTTCAGGTTTTTTTAAGTGGAACTTTGTCTGATTAAAATCATTTTTCACTTCCTCAAACCTCCAACTTCTGAACTTGCGGTGCAGGAAAATGTGATTATATGAAACTTGCATAAATAGCTGAAGGCATGATGGTGCATGAGATAAATAGTAATGTGTAGTCGAAGGCTAATTGCGGAGCACCTGTATCTGCATGTAATTTCTATCACGACCGTGATAATGTGTTGACAAGTGTACAAGACCTTGATTGTTGATAGATGAGGAAAAAAATATTTTGATGTATAAGGTGAGACATCAGTCAGAGCTTTGTTTGCTGTTATTAATAAAGCCTACTAGATCATGTTCTGTTACAACAAAATTTGAAAAAAATCTATTAAAAAATGTAAAATTATAATGCAACATGAAAACTATTTTTAACTTTTAAACTTTTTTTAAAAGTGAAAGTAAACATGAATTTTAGTATTCAGCTAAAAATAAAAATTATACAGTAATTTACTCACCCTCAGGTAATTCTAGTCCAGCACGACTTTATTTTATCTGTGAAGGACAAGAACTATGCAATATCTTATTCTGAGTGATTTGCGGTAATTCAATGAAAAAAAAAATCAAATGACTTGCTCTGCCTCTGAAATGACCAGTGTTGGGGGTAATGCACTACAAGTAACGCGAGTTACGTAATCAGATTACTTTTTTCAAGTAACTAGTAAAGTAACGCATTACTTTTTAATTTACAAGAGAATATCTGAGTTACTTTTTCAAATAAGTAACGCAAGTTACTTTTTTTTCCCCAATTTATTGATTGACAGCTCTCCTGTCCCCATGTTGAGAGAAATCAGAAGATGTTACTGTAGTTCTAAAATAAATATGACTATGAATTAATCTCATCTCACTCACAAAAAACCCACAGATTCAGTATTCCTCAAAATGAATAAAAATAATGCAACTCAGAATATGACGCAAACCTGCAATAATTAAATGTTAAACAACACAAATATCCTTTATGTATTTAATCCCATTCTATTAACTAATGTCTTTGCTTCTGACCTTCAATGATCCAGTTCAACCATACTAATAAGCAAAAATTACTCTAGACGAACATTTGTGTGTTTTTTTTTATTGCTGAAGTGTGTTGAAATGTCTTCTTCTGCATTCTACTGTACGGACTTAAATGTACTTTCCCTTCAGCCTGATTAATTTCACTTTTGGTTTGAAAAGGATTTTATATTTGCCAAAAATATAATTTTTTTATTTTAAAAACAAACAAGCGAGCCCTGTCCAGATTTAAAAAGTAGCGCAAAAGTAACGTAACGCATTACTTTCCATAAAAAGTAACTAAGTAACGCAATTATTTACTTTTTTAGGGATTGAACGCAATATTGTAATGCATTACGTTTAAAAGTAACTTTCCCCAACACGGGACATGACACACTTTTGGGTGACATCAACCTCTTTTTTCAAACCAAGGTGTAAAACACCTGGAGAGAGATGTCTGTTAGCATTTCCATATGTTCCAGAGAAAACTAGCCCAAACTTTGAACCCATGCATCCAACCACCTCTCATTCATATACAGGCAATCCAATCAAATCCATTGAGACATGAAATAAACATGTGCCATTAGTTTTACAAAATAAAATATAAAAATAGTTGTGCTTTTTAATTACACAGAAACGTAGCAAGGACATCGGTACGCTGAGCACCCGTACATGACTGCAGAAAAAATAATAATTGTGAGCACGATTTACTAATTCTTCCCTCGTTTGCTAAATCGTGCGCACAATTTACGAATTCGTTCTCTCGATTTATACATCGTGTGTACGATTTAGCAAATCGAGGGAACGAATTAGTAAATCGTGCGCACAATTTATAAATCAAGGGAACAAAATAGTAAATCGTGCACACGATTTAGCCTACTATTTTTTTCTTGCATGTCATGTGCTGGGTTCCGTAGATCGGTAAAATAGTCCATGTGACATCAGGGGTTCAACCGTAATTTTGCAAAGCTACAAGAACACTTTTTGTGTGCAAAGAAAACAATAATAACAATTTATTCAGCTATTCTTCTCCCTGAGTTATCGTCTTCCACCATTTTAGAGAGTACCCCAGAACATAATCAACGTAATCAGAATTGTTTACGTTCAATAATTATGTTATTATTGTTTACTTTTTGCACAAAAATATTCTCGTAGCTTCGTAAAATTACGGTTGAACCCCTGGACTATTTTACCGATGTCCTTGCTACGTTTCTGTGGATATCCTTGCTGTCAATTGAGGGTCAGAGAGATCTCAGATTCCATCAAAAATATCTTAATTTGTGTTCCGAAGATCAACAAATTTGGAACGACATGAGAGTGAGTTATTCATGACAGAATTTTCATTTTTGGGTGAACTAACCTTTAAAGGGATAGACATTTTCTTTGATATGTCAAGTTACTCCATCACGTAAATAGTAAAGTAGTTGGGATTTTTAGACAATTTAAGCAGATCAATGTTTGTATATAGCTGCACCAGAAAAACAAAATGGCTATACTGTATATGTGAAATGCAAACTATGGTTATTTTAGTCGCCGTCAGCTGTCACACGGTACAATTTCCTGTCTGACTGTGGGGACAATTCAATAGATGGAACCGAGAATCAGTGTGAAACCACCTTCTAGTCTCAGTTCATTGACTCACCGAGGCGAATGCCAGATTTGTCAATATTTCTAATAAATATTTGACACATTATTTTTGTATCTGACAGTGTTGACCCATATTGAGTGACAGACGAGGGAAAAACTCACATTCTGTGAGAAAAAAGAAGCAGCGAAGAAGGTTACTTCCTTTTCAGTTTCTGCAGCTCATTTTGTAAGAATCAGTGGCTGATTTAAAACACAATATTCTTAAAGACTCTCTCATTAATGACTGCATAGTTCCTGTCGACTGCAGGTGTTCTCTCCTCAGTCTAGGTAGGTTAGAGTCATTAGTTTAGCTCCGAAATTTCACCTCTCCCACTTTGAAAGTACTTAAAAAGCAGCTGAGCAGCCTCTCGGCGCAAGTGCAGCTGCCTGGCGAAAGCTCCAGTGCGCCGTTAAGGGGCTTTTCCCGAAGGCTCTCTCAAATCGCTTTGCTCTGGCTTCCTTTAAGTCACCATCATGCCGTTCTCTCGCTCCCTCCCTCGCAGTGAATGTGTCCGTGGAGACCGCGGCTGGATGACTGCCCCACCCTCCACCTGCGGCGGCTCCAGTCACAGAGTCGTGGGCTCACGGCCCCCATGAGGAGAGCCTTGGGAAAGAAAGTCTTGCTAACAGATGGAATCTATTGTCTAGAGGGAGACTGGAATAAAAGGAGAGAGTGGTGGAACTCAGGGGTGCAAATGTGGAAAGAGACGGCGGAGTTAAGACGTACTTCAGGGTGGCGCGGGTGGGCTTCAGTTAACTTGGATTGTTGCCTTGCTTGGTTTTTAATGAACCTTTGAGCCAATGAACTTAATGAGGCGTAGTCTCTTAGTCAAAGACCATCTACACACACAAACACATGCTCAAACCTGACGTCAACGACACACTCGCTACTCTGCTAGAGAGGAATTATGGAGGTCAGAGTCGGACCATGTCGCAGTGCTGTTCACCTTTATTAGTGTTCATTGAGAAGATTTAGTATTGATGACATTTTCTGTTTAATTTTAGCAAACGTTTTTATTTATTTTTTGATTTGTCTTTATAGTTTGAAACTATATATTTTTTAATGGTTTTAGTCAGATCAGATTTAGTTTTAGTTCAAATCAGATTTTATTTTTGTATTAGTTGTTTTCATTTAAATTTTAAGTCATTTTGCTTTTGCAATTTTATTAGTTAATTAGCTACTGTTTTCATATATGTATGTACATTTTTATAAATTTTATTTTCATTTTAGCCAGTTTTATTTCATTTTATTTAATTTTAGTACATCATTTTTTTTTACTTCAAGTAAAAAAACAAATAGTTGACTCATTATTAAATTATTATTTAATCAATAATTATAAAATCCATTATTTTAAATATTTTTAATTAATAAATTTAGATGAATAATAATTTAGTCAATATAAATATTATTTTAAAGAGTCATTTTTATTAGTTACTATGTTCTTCCGTTTGTTATTTCAGTTTTAGCTCTTTAGTAATTTTCTCTTCCTTTAAAATCTGTATTGTTTATATTTAAATATCTGAATCGATTTTTCGTTTTGTATTTTTCAGTTTTAATTTTATTTTATTAAAGTTTTAGTAATTTTGTTGTGTTTTGCCATTTGTATTTCAATTTCTATACATACATTCAATAGTTACTAGAATCTACTTTGTAATTATTATTAAATAAGAATAATAAATTGTTAATTATTTAAATCAAACATTTTGTTTTACTTTTTTTTGGTTTCATCAGTTTTAGCTTATTTTAGTAAACTTTGGTGCAGTTTAGTAAAAAAAATTAATTTTTAGATTTTAAATATCTGAATTAGTTTTATATTTGTATTTTCAGTTATCATTTTAATGATAAGCTAAGTTTTAGTAATTATATTTTGTTTTGTTTTTGTTTTTTATTTTAGTTTTTCAATTGATTTTTATTTCAGTTTTAGATTTTGTACTAAAATAACGAACTACATAACATCTTTTTTATGGTTTTAGTTAAACATAACCCATCCACACACACAAACACATGCTCAAACCTGACATCAACACCACATTCTGTACTCTGCAGAGAGGAATTACGAAGGTCAGGGTCGGACCGTGTCGCCATTCTGTTCATCTTTATTAGTGCAAGAAGAGGCGTTCAAGAGCTCTGGCTTTCATCATTTCCTCGTCCGCCTCTTTGTATGATTGTTGTGTGACATAAAAAGAAGTTCGCCACCTAGACCTGGTGCCTTTCAGTCCCTTGATGCATTCACAGCACACATACTCAAGTACACACGTACACACACACACACACGCATTCTGAACACTGATTGCAGTTTTACTGTCCCTTGTGCAAGCGAGGACCTCATTATATACCAACACAATCCAGGACAGACAAAGAAAAAGAAGTGTGTGTGTGTATGTGTACATGTTATGTGTGGCGCTCTATTAAACTGACAAAGCTGCTAATTAACCAGACCTTTTGTGTAGCGACTATAGAAGCCGTATAAACAAGCCCGCCTCAATATGGAGAGGAATGCGACAAGAATGTCCCACTTCAAAGAAACTCCTCTCCAACAGCTCCTATTTGAGTAAATGCATCATCACAATGCTTAGAAAACTAGGAGCAAATTAAGTGGTATTGCAACTATATAAACACACAGACACAGGCTGATGAGCTCATTGCTTTGATGCCTGCGCAAAATGATTTTGATGCACGTTTCTTTGTGAAATTGAAATTTAACACTATAATAATATACTAATATAGCAATTGTAAATTATTGCTCTTTTGTTGGTTTTGATTGCTTCTATTGTCTTCATTTGTAAGTCGCTTTGGATAAAAGCATCTGCTAGTTTTTTTGGGCAGTGTAGAGTAGGGCTTGTTGTTTGTCATTTCTCAGATCACAAATGCAGACATGGTTTTATGTTTACACGGCGCGATGCAACGCAACGCATAAAAAGACAGTATAAGTCATTATAATCCGTAATTATTTCCCCACTGGATGCAACGAATGCCTCGTTTATAATGGGTTTTCATGTTTTTGAATCATCGCTCCGGCCGAACAGGGCATCACAGTATGGTAGGGGCGTAACATTTCCGTCACACACTTGAGGTATTCAACCAGTCACAACACACTGGATAGCTGGCCAATCACAGCACACCTCGCTTTTCCGAACGATGAGCTTTGTAAAAATCGACGCGTTTCAGAAAGGCAGGGCATAGAGGAGAAACGATAATGTACAGTATGTGGAAAATAATGTGTTTTTTGAACCTTAAACTGCATAAACACATTTAATTGCACCAAATACACAAAATAATGTTTTTTTAGCAAAATCATATTTGTTCAACAACGCAGCAGGCGATCTGCCACGTGAACTGATCATCTCCTCCACATTAATACCGGTTTCAGCACAAAATAAACATGACTAAACATCCCAACTTTTCAGTCCGTATCCTGTCTCATGTAATCGATCAATCAGTGTTTCAACCGTGCAAAGACGTCAATATATCAGCTTGTAAACAATGTTACGTAATGTCACATTTACCTCAGAAACAAACATATTTGGTGACCATAAACTCATTACTAGTTAGAAAAATAAACTGTAGAGAGGGGCAATTAGCTAAATATATACACCATATAACATATTCATTATAAAGTTTACTGTTCTTCAAAGTTTAATTTATATTTAGAATAAATCACATCAATTTTATGACAGGCCATCATTTAATGTTTATATAACAAAAAAACTGAACTGAAGTAGAATATTATTATGTATTATTATAAACTTTATTATTTTCCACTTTCATTAAGTGTAATTGTTAGCAGTTTTTCCTACAAATACAGTCATTTTATACAACCTCATATATAGTAATGTGTACCACGACTCCTCATGTATATTGCCAGCATGAAGTTAATTTGTCTTGCAGTAACATTTGGCATGTACGGCTATACCTGAACATCTGTACCCAAAATGTTCCAAAATAATCGATATTGACAATCGCAAGCTTGTGATGAGAATCTAATCAATCGTGAAATTATTGTGTCCAAACCCAGCCATCATGTGTCATTGCTAGTATTCGTATTTGGGTCCTTTTGTATTTTACCACTTTCATATTTTTTTACATTTCTAATTTTCATTTTTATTTTGAGTATTTTGTACAAGCAAGTTAAACTAATGTGCAATCATAGCTTAGGGAACTAGCTGAATGTAAAAAATACATTTTTAATTTTAAATTTAGTTAAAGTTTTAGTCATTCTGTTAATATGTCTATATAACTGTTTATTTATTTCTATTTAATTTTTTTATTTAATCAATGCTTTGGCAACCACCTAAAATTTAATAATGATTTTTAAACTATTTTGTTTAATTTAATATTTATTTTATTTAAAAAAAATGTTTTAATGGCTTTAGTTTTAATTAACTATTTAATTTTTATTTAACCAAGTTCAGCTTTGTTTGTGGGTTTTGGAAGAATGAATGCTGCATTTCCGTTGTACAATTTGTACCAACATACTGTGAAGCTTGACAGTTGAAGTGTTTCCTTTTACCTTTTAAAAGTAATGCAACTATGTTGTCATCCTAAATGCATGATTAAACAGTACTAGCATTTTATTATTTGCAATTTAGCATATAACTTACCCTGCAGTGTTCGGACCGCAGAAAAGACATCCAATCTATTTTTAGGTCACTACCCACAAGTTCAGCACCACTGCTTTTTCCCCAAAATAAAAGTTCTGTCATCATATACTCTCCCTCAGTTGTGGCCAAAACTGCATTATTTTCTTTCTTTCTGTGGAACCATAAAATAACATATTTGATCAATGTTTTAACAGTTTTTGTCCATAGAAAGAAAATTGAAGGGGTTCAAAAGTTGCATGTTCCAAAAAGGACAAAAAGGTTGCGAAAAAGTAGCCTAATTCATACAGCTCGAGTCTTCTGAAGAACAAAACTGGATATTCACTCTCAAATCAAATTATTGATCAACTAGATAGATAGATAGATAGATAGATAGATAGATAGATAGATAGATAGATAGATAGACAGATAGATAGATAGACAGATAGATAGAACAGACAGACAGATAGATAGACAATAGACAGACAGACAGACATGGTGTGACTGGCCTTTTTTAATTAAAAAGGAGAAAGGAAAAACATGGAGTCATGATCTCATTATGGAGAAATAAAGAGGAGGAGGATGGGAGGCTGTGTGCGTTTTTCACACGTAAAGAGTTTGAACTCTCCTGTCTGTGTGAGCCATTCATTATGACTCTCATTACAGTAAACACACAGTTTATTATAAAATAACATGCTCAAGCTCAGCACACCAAGACAAGCGCGTCTATGCATACGTACCACAACATGCAGCAGTATATTGCGTACCTCAGTGAAGCCAACAAGTCCCTACAGCAATTTTCTTTTCAATCTAACTTAATGTCCTTAAATAGTCATACCCAACCATCTGTAGTTTGTTTTAGACATATTTGTGCCTGCATATGCCTACATGTTGTGATACAAAACCAACAAATCTTAATGCAGACATACAAAAAAAAACTTTCTATATTTTTGCAATCATCCTTATATTTACCCCAGACAGAACTGAAGAATGAGTGTGAATTTGAATTAAATTGCTCCCACTTCACAGTAAGTTGAACTGGAATCTGGAAGAAATCCAACACAGGTAATACATTATGGAAAATGATTGAATGAATCATTCCATCTTGCTTCACAAAATGCTGAAGGGGTAATTATGTCATTTATTCACTCCCATGTCGTTTTTTCTCTTCATAATTGTTTACTAGAAATCAATAGTCACCAAAACTGTTACACACATTCTTCAAAATATATTCTGTTATATTCTGCAGAAGAAAGGATGTCATGCAGGTTTGGAACAGTAAATGATATAAATAGCGATTTTCATTTTTTTGTTGAACTGTTCCTTTAATTTATTCAATATTACGAAATATATAAGCTAAATACAAATTTCTGTGCAAGGATTTTCAAACTCCACACTATAAAATCAGTATTTAAAATATAAACTAGACTTTAAGGTTGCTATGTAGTTGCCAGGTTTTCTAGTGGTTACATATTGGCTCTCTATGATATTATAGTCTGTACATATGGCTCAGGTCCATCCTTCAAATCAAGTCAATGAGATGTTGTCCATTTTATTGCCCACCAGGAAAAAATTGTGCGTCAAATCACTTAAAAACATCAATAATTTCCATGGTTTGAGGTATCATTCCAATAGAACAATGCAAGTATGAGCAATAATAAAAGTGACACTTGATTTAACCCCATTACTTAAAGACACAGTTCACCCAAAAATGAAAATTCTGTCATCATTTGATCACTCTCATGTTGTTCCAAACCTGTATGACTTCCTTTCTTCTGTAGAGCACAAAAGACAGCTTTGGGCTTCAAATTAGACCTAATTTAATGAACTGAAAAAAGTAGAAAATATTTTAGGTACATATTGACAGATGAATGAAAGAATATACATTTTTGAGTGAACTATCCCTTTAAGAATTTAATTACTCTCTAAGAATTCTCTATATGCTGATAAACCTCCACAAGGAGATTCTGTCAGGTTTTTCTGTTCCCCAAGGGACACTTTTAGGAATTTTGTCCCCACAAGGATTGCAAAACCTGCCCACATAAGCACATATTAGCACTGGTAAGAACACCAACAAACCTCCATGTAATGATTTCTGGTTTGCCGTCTCTTTTTTTTTTTTTTTCTTTTTCTAAACGCATTCTCAGCAAAGCTCTACCTGCTTCCACATGCTCTCATTTAAATGCCCTTGATTGCTTTATTTCATTCGTAATAGTTGAGTCTGATAAGTCCCTCTCTCTCTCTGTGTGTGTGTGTGTGTGTGTGTGTGTGTGTGTGTGTGTGTGTGTGTGTGTGCTGGGGGGGGGGTGGGTTTTTTTTTTGGGGGGGGGGGGGGCGGGGGTGAGATAGATGGAATGCTGTGAGCTCAGAGTTGCCTGGTCGACATTCCTCCACAACCCTAATACTAATTGATTGGGGTGTCAGAGCATGTGAGTGTGTGTGTGTGTGTGAGCGAGAGTTCATGTGTGTGAGGGTGAATGTCTGCCAGATGGCTGAGGGATTGCAGTTCGATTAGTTTGAATGGGCATGAGCCTAGCGATTTTGTGCTTGACAGTGTGTGCACGAACCACAGCAATTTTAAAACCTTAACCTCACACTAAAAGACAGGGCTTTTGCGCTATTATTGGCTATCACACAACATAATCGTAAAAAATCAAGAGCACGAGTGCTCTTTGACTACATTGGCTACTCAAACTATTCCTCTTCTCTCATCTTGCCACAAAAAAACAACTGCATTTGCAAGGGTTGCCTGTTGTGATGGCATCATAACCAAGGATTTCATTAAGAAAGCAGCTCACCTAAAGACTGGATGTATCCATGGAAATCATGAGGCAATGGCGTTCATTTTGTTCCCACCTACGGCTAACAAAAGAAGTTAACTACACCATATGTGCAGCTCCAAGTCTCAAGGGTTAAATTGGGAAGTCATTTAAAACCACTCTCTAGCCATCGATGAATAGAAGATATGGATGCTTTGTGTAATTATTTTAATTGTCCACAATTAGCCTTAACAATTCTCCTCAGATGTTACCTCTCCCTACAGGCTGGTTTTAATCGTTTCTGAAAAAAATCTCACCTGGATTGATGTCTGCATGTTCTCAAAATAGCATTCGCTTTTTTGGTTTGTATTACATATCAGAGATGATTTTATGAGCGTTAGTGAACTCAAGACATGTCATGTTGGTCATGATTAGCGAATTCCCCATTGCACTTTGACCTAATGTTTGAGTAAATATCATTCCTTCAGTGTGATGTCCATGGTTTAGTCCAGCGCTGGACAAAATCAGCTATTCATGCCATACCTTTCAGCCCAGATCTCTGTTAAAGCACATTTTACCTGTCTCTCTCTCCCTGTCAGTGTCATTAAGTGTCATTAGAGGTTAGCCATCTGTGGTGCTACCATGAGCCTTGAACACCTGCAGGACTCGGTGTGTACGTTTGGGGTGTGCACATGCTCCATTGTTTCCGAGCGCTCAAAAGCATGAGCCTTCCCTCCAGCCTTAATGGAACAGACTGGATAATATTTAACTAATGATTCTCCTGCCTTCTCTCCCGGTTCCTTTCACCCTCCCCTCCCTTTCTGCTCTGTTCCCACTAACCATATAGCCATTTCCAAAGTTAATGACACAAAAATGGAGACAGAAAGAGCAGCTGAAAGGGAGGAGAGAAGCTGAATGAGGAAAGAAAAAAAGAATGATTGAGGGAGTAGGAGAAGAAAAAATATGAGAATTGAGAATCAGGTATATTAGGAGAAACTTGTCAGATAAGAGAAGTAGCAAACAGAATTCTTAAACATCGTAATTAGCCTGTCTTTTATGAATAATATGTAGTCATGTCTAATTTTTATTATACTTAATTACCACAGTTTCTTAATATATTACGTTTATTTGTGCTTATTATATATATATATCTATATATATATGATTATACTAGATATTATATATATATATAACATTACTTATACATATATTATGAAAACACAAACTTTTATTTGGATGTGATTAATCGCGACTAATCAATTTGACAGCACTAAAGTTTATGATTTTGATGCTGTTTTTGATTTAGGATGAATGATATTGCATGAATATCGCCCGATATTTGGCCATTTTGAGCTTACTGCCTGCTTGTGTATTTGAGAAAGTAAGTGCAATTTTGTTTAAACCTCATTTGTTTGAGAAAAAAATGCACATGCACACTTCATTTAGGTTCAGGTGCAGGACACAAAAAAAATTGAGAAATTGTGAAAAAATTTTATAATAAATACATTTAACTACTAGAACATTATCACTTGAACATTAGTTACATAGGACAAATGGGCAAATAATGACATCATCAAAATTACTTGTCTACAAGTCACACTTTTTACATTTTCAAAAATGTATTTGCATACATGCATATTTTTAATTTGACATATAATTAGACAATGACACTAAAGCTACAATGCCATGCTTTCCAGATCATGTGCTCTTTCACAGATTTCTCCCCATTAGCAGTATTGTCAAAATGGCCATGGTAATATTGTCAAAATATCCGCAGTAATGCTAACATAGCAGTAGCTGCAGCCTCCTCTCTTACACAGCACTCTACAGAAGCGAGGGGTGAAGGAGGGGTGGGAGGATAGAGACGAGAGTGAAAAGGGACTGACACAGCAAAGTGATAAAACTTTGGCAGTTCAAATATGTATCTTGGTCATGCCAATGAAGCTAATTGAATCTGAAATTGAATTTAGCTAGAGGGATAGACGAAGAAAAAGGGGGAGAGACTGGCAGAGAAGGAGGGATTCACAAACGGGGAGTCGAGTACTGGTAGTTGTGCCCCTGCCATGGATTAAAGTCACAAGCGCTCTGAGGCAAATGTAGTATTAGTCACTTTAATAATTAATCATCCTCTGAGCATGTTTTTTTGAGCCATGCAGTGACCCATTTTTAATTTCCCTCCACTAACAAAAACAAAGCTTCTAGTTTTAAAAAATGCCTAAAATTAGCAAGAGAGGAGTGTTTGCCATTCGGGGTCTGCTGGGTCAAACAAACTCATCTATTATCTAAATTCCCAGGGTAAATAATAGGAAATTCCTGTCTTTCCACACCTATTTGGCTTTCAGAGTAGCCAAACAGCAAAAAAAAAGAGAATAAAAGGGTTTACGATGGGCTCCCAAAGGTCTGCAGGATGCCGTCCTGGAGAAATATGAGGCCCATATGCAATGTGTCCCCGGTGAAAGGAGATCTCCCGCCGTGCTCCTCCTGGCTTTGATGCTCACCAGCACAAAAGCAGATGGTTCTGGCCCTCAACTCTCTCTGCTCCCGTCCCCCACCCCTCTCGCACCGTGAAGACAATCCCATCCACCGCTATTAGCCCCCCACCTGCTCTGGCTCTCTATTCGGCTGCAGCTTCAGGCTCCTTTCAGGCCACTGCTCAGAACCCAGGGGGCTGCCGGGGCAAAGCAACCTAGTCAAGCATTCACCATCACTGGCTGGCTTTGAATGGAAGTCAACTGAGTGAAAAAGACATGTTTTTAGAGGACAGAGCAGAAAAGTGAGGAGAGATCGATGAAGATTTTTTTCCCCTCCAAAACCTCATTGGCCGCTCGCAGGTTACAATGCAGCAGCGACCGCAGGCGGTGTGGAATTTTCCGGATGCTTGTCCGGATCGTCAAAGGCCGGCGGTCGGGAACCTTCATGCAAAACGAGATCAAACCCGGAGACACCCCGGTGAAGGTCTTTGCACTCTGTTTTTTTTATTTTCGACAAACTAAATTGAAAGTCCCAGTCGCTCTTGAGCAGTTCTGCAATCAACGCAATAAAGAAAACCTGCAAATGACCTCCGAAACCTCATCTTTGTTAATACCCCAGCTTGATCTCTCGGGTTCTCATTGGCACAAGCCAATTAACTGCTGCTCTCGGAGGTCGGGATCAAGTTCTTAATTGATTACATGGCGATAGCTTATTCAATTATCAATTAAAGAAAGAAGAGCTGAAATGAGGGTAAAGGAAGTTTCCCAAATGAGATCCTTCGAGGTTTTGCCTGAGATATGTTCAAATGTTTGTTTGGAAAGAGTATAACAACAAATACAAAGAATGCAACTGAAAGGGCTGACAGGTCTGCTTAGCTACACTGCTCCAGATTTCACCCCTCGAGTTCAAAACCTGCATTACGGGCAGAGCGAATTTAGAAAGTCCGGTGAATAACCATCAACAAGAGACTTTCCTGCACAGCCAAGTCAGATTTTTACATCCTCCACATAGAAGTGTGCTTTCAGATCACGAGGGGATTTATTAGCTTCGCTTCTTCTGCTATCTGCCTCTGGCGTGGAGGTGAACAGCTACCCTTGGCTCTATCCTCCAACTATCTCTTCCCTCGTCCGGTTTGTTTACAGAGCCACCGAGGGATACCCCTCTCCAACTTTAGCAGTCAGCTTAAAAATAAATAAACCGTTGTGTCTAGTATGCTACTAGGCTAATTTCCCTGGATGGCATGCTAGTTTAGCCTCATCCTGTTTTTGCAGCTTGCAAAGATAGCCAAACAAAAGCAACACACAGATCATTAGCTTGACAGTCTTCTTGGCAGCATCATGTATTTTAGAGGGCAGCATCGCCCGGAGACAATCAAAACAGATGTCACCCCATACATCTGACATCTGGAGGCTACTGTCCACTGTATAGCTAATATTGTCAACCTATCAAAAATCACAAATGCCCTAATTATTCTTCATTTGGTCATTGACTTCACTGGCACTGAAATAATCAGAAGTGAGTTTTAAACCAGTGTAAGATGGTTTGCTGGAAGGTTTGTTGGTTTAATATGGTCTCCAAGCCTGGCCAAGCTAGTGTTTAGCTGGTTTAGGCCATTTAATTAGAATACGATGTTAGTGTTTTTGAAGCAAAAACCACAAATTACTCATTTGGTCTTTGCAATGAAAGAATTAGGAGTTTTAAACCAGTGTAAGATGGTTTGTTACATAATTAGTTGGTTTAAGATGGTCTCCCAACCTGGCCAAGCTGATGTTCAGCTGGTTTAGACCATTTAACCAGCCTAAGTTGCTAAAGATGCATTTTTTTTTAATCAAAGGACGCAAATCACTTTTCATTTGGTTTTTGCACTGTATCAATTAGAAGTGAGTTTTAAACCAGTATAAGATGGTTTGCTATAGTTGGTTAGTTGGTTTAAGATGGTATCCCAACCTGGCCAAACTAATGCTTAGCTGGTTTAGACCATTTAACAAGCCTAAATTGCTAAAGCCGTTTTTTTTATGAAAGGAACACAAATTAATCTTCATTTGTTTTTTTTACGATGAAACAGTCAGAAGTGAGTTTTAAACCAGTCTAAGAGTGTTTGCTGGATGGTTAACTGGTTAAAGATGGTATTCCAACCTGGCCAAACTGATGTTTGCCTGGTTTAGACCATTTAACCAGCCTAAGTTGCTAAAGACATTTTTAAGCAAAGAACTCAAATTATTCTTAATTTGGTCTGGATGGATAGTTGGTTTAAGATGGTCTCCTAGGCTGGTTAAGCTGTTTTTTAGCTTGTTTAGCTGAGCCTGACCAGCTGAAAATAATCCAAAACTCTCTAAAACCAGACAACAGACTTGCCTGACCAGACTGGGAGACTAGCTAAGACCATAAAACCAGCTTAAGATGGTTTGATGGTCTGAGCGAATGATATTTTTTAAACAGCGTTGGAAAAAGTCGAAGACATTTAGTTTTCAATCACACTGTTCAACACTCAACCTGTATTTAACACCCAAAGGATGCCGATAACCATCAAGGGATTAGTGTAAATTTAACCTTTGTACTTGTTAAATGTTTTGTACAATCCCGGATGAGTGATGTCCATCCGGTTCCTCCTTCCTGCCGATGAATGGAACAATCCGTGCAGTGGGAGGGTTTTTGTGGGGAAGACGACTGTGAATGCTCGGCTGGATAGTGAGAGCTTCACCGGAGAGAGAGAGAGGATGGACAACAGTGTGTTGTGAAAAGAGCTCCGTCTTTCTGACAGGCCCAGCATGCCATATAGGCTTCGCTCCAGATGGTGATGTCCCGGCTGCCGGCTGGGGGCTCTGGACTCGTTCTATATGGCTGTCAGCTGGGCTTTTCCTCCCCCTGCCTGGGCCCAGTGATTTCATCCTACAGCGTTTCAGTAATAAGATAATTCACACAGTACTCCACATGCTGCTCTCACATCAGCATCACCATCCAACACAGACGTGAAGCCAAACTGTCTTCCCATTGGAAGCATGGGAGACTCTCACAACATTGTCTAATCTGGGCTTTTTGAGCTCATGTCGAGGAAAGGTCAGGGTGACGTCTGAACCTCTTCGGTCTGTCAAAACATGCCACCACTGAAGAGGTGAAGTAGGGTCCAAAATCTCCTTGTTTTCCATGTAGCTGTCTCTGGTGGTAAATCCAAAGAGACCTCCCAAAAACAGCACAAGGGAAAAGGGACTAATTCAAGTTTTATGATTTAGTTCTACAACAAAACAAAATCTACAAACTACAAATCTTTTAAATGTGCTACCCATAAAGAAAACGTATTTAATTACACACTACCGTTAAAAAGGTAAGATTTGTTAATGTTTTTGAAAGAAGAATACCAACAAACCAATCATGATTCAATACAAATTATGATCTTTTGGCCTTTTATATAATGTCTATACACTGACCCTGCTCACACCTGGTGTTCTCTCTCCTGGTTCAAAGTTATAGTGGTGTGTGGGTGGTTTTTTCATGTCCTGACCTACTTTGCTAGGACATTGGTGGAAGGGCACATGAAAGACAAGGATCTCCCCAAAGACCTAAGGTTATGTGGAAGCTGAACAGGCACAGGCCGTTACAGCATGGTCAAGGTACTGAAGCAGAAAGACACACCACACGCCATTAAACGAACGGTCAAACTAAAATTTCTCACCATCATGTCGTTCCAAACCTACAAAAATAGAACATTTGAAGGCTATTTTTTTATTTTTTCCCATGCAATTATGTGACCGAGGTCAATCATGTGCACTTACTTCTGAAGAAATACATTTGAGCTTTGTTTGAGACAATGATCAAAACTGAAGATGTGCATTGGAAATCTTGAAATCTGCTAAAGCAAAAACCCGGTTGATCCAGTTTACAAAACCAATCATTCATGAATTGGACTGATCTGGAAAAAAGAAAGTAATATGGTTTTGTAGTAACTTGAGAGTGAGTAAAATCAATTTTGGGGTGAGCTATCCTTTTAAAAACACAAATATGCACAATGCCTCCCCTTACACACTAATAAAAGACATTAAAAATAAAATAAAAATAAATTACTGTATTTCTGCCCAGAGTGCAAACCCAGGTTTGAGATATTATATGCCTGATAACACACACATACACAGGCACAAATATGCACAAAGGAACTGAAACTGAAGCTTTAGTGATTTCAAGTGTGGCCTCAGGATATGAAAGATATTGTATTTGTGACCTCTGGGTTGTGTCGTTGAAGAGACACCAAATAAAAACCATACAAGTCTCACAGAGACAGAGGGGAAAAAAAACAACAACTCTCATATCCTGTGTAACATGCCTGTAAAACACTGTACAACATCTGAGCAGTTAATACAGCGAGAGGTTTTAATATATAGAGTGAAAGAGACATGTGGCGGGCAGGCTGTATATCATACTGAAAGGGAGAGAGAGGGGAACTATTGTTAAGAGTGACTTAAAGGAAATTACTATGTTGAGGACAGAGAGAAAGAGAGATTGAGAGAGAGAAGTTGAAACTGAGGAATAAAGAGCAGAGGCAGCTGGAATGAATGACACAGATAAGGAGAATGAAATAAGATATACTGTCGAGCTGTCAGAGGAAACATTAAATACATGTGCGTGAAGACCAAACACACCACAAGAAAGAAAGAGACTAGAATATTGTGTTTGAAGGAAAATTACACCAGTTGTGTGAAAAGAATAAAGACAGAGAGAGGTAAGGAGAGTGCAGAGCCCTTGACAGCGTTAACTATACATTTTCACTTACAACCACATGGTTCTTCAAGACCCGAGCCACAGCCGCACTGAGCAAAGCGCTTCATATCTTACTGTCACTCTTAGGTCTGATATACAGTGAAGACCGGGGCAATTTTCTTCAATCACAAAATTTCTTCAAGTCAGTGTGATGACACTCACTCAGCACATGATCAGTAGAGTTATCTCTCTGCCGAGGAAAAAGTGGTAAAGTTGGATTTGTGAGGAAATTTAAAAAAAAAGGGGGGGGGTTTTTTTTTTTTTTTCGAGTGGCATATTACAAGTGAGTTTTTTTGGACATTCGGATATCTATTTTGCTCCAGGTTGCTGGTTAAATAATAAAATTGCAATGACAGATGCTAACACTGGTCACTGGTAGCTAGCGTACAACATATTTGTCTTAGTTTTAAGGCTGAAAATAATGAAAGCACTAGTCATGAAATACAAATTGTAAGAATTGTGGAAATATGTAATAAACACTAACCTCAGTTTCTTGGGCATTAGCTCAAACTGTCATCTTCAGGTCAAATGTTGCCATTGCAGAGTAACATTCTGAAGAGAAACAGAGTAAGTTAGTTTAATTTGACATGTGTTGTTATCCAATTAGCTAGCTACAAACATCTAATTTAATGGCACAGGCATTTGTAAGACAGACATGGTAACCCTTGAGTAAGCTACTTAGATTTGTTACCAAAATGTAGCTGTTAGCATTAGCAATTAGCACTTACAGCTATTTTTGCTATATTATATATATGTTGCCTATATAAATGCAAATTATTGCACTAATGTAGGCAACAAGTATCTTTCTCCATTGATAATCATTCAAAAGTAGTGGTATTCTAAATGTTAATAAATTATAACAAAGTATAGCATAAAAATTTAATTATTGTACTGTATGTGTTTTCGCCAATCACTGTAAAATTAAATAAAATAAAAATTATGTATGTGTTATTGTGGTGCCATTGGCTAACTACTGTAAAATAAAATAATACAAATATACAATAATACAATAACTGTAGCCTACCGTAATTGTACTGTATGTGTTGTTGCCAATCACTGTAAAATAAAATAAAATAAAAATTATGTATGTGTTATTGTGGTGCCATTGGCTAACTACTGTAAAATAAAATAATACAAATATACAATAGTACAACTGTAGCCTACCGTATGTTATTGTGGTGCCAGTCAGTTAGTGGTATAAAGAATTAATCCAATAAATAAAATAAAGTTAAAAATCAATAATAGAAAAAATTAAAAATAAGGAAATAACAATAAATAAGGAAATAATTACTGACGTGTTCTTGTGATGCCATCAGCCAAGGTAGGTTTAAAAAAGAAGTTAAAAAATTAAATAACAATAAACTTAAATGATTGTAATGATGGGTTATGGTGGTGCATCGGCCAACACTTACATAAAATAAAATAATAAAAATACAATAACTGTATTGTATGTGTTATAGTGGTGACGTCAGTCAATTAGTGTTATAACTTTAAAAAAAGTTAATAATAAAAGATAAGATAAGATGATAAAAGAATGCCCTGGAAGCAAAGAATCCTAGTTGATAGTCCCTTCCGGGGTTGAATATGCCAACAAGCAGCTGCCATTGAGATGAATGGGAACGCTAACAGACAGATCCAGGTTCAACTTGGTTTTCAACACAACAAAAGCAAGATGGCATGTTAAGTATGTTCAATGGGATCGCTCACTGTACAATTAACTATATTTCTGGCCTTATTAACTCACTCATTCATTTATTTATACCTTCCTCCCTCTTTCTGTCTCGCTCTTACAGCCGTTTCTTCTCTCCCTGAGGAGCTCTGCTAAACGCTGTCGCCACAGCGACCTGATGGAACATCGCCATAAAGCCAGACTACACTCCCACCCTCTTCTCACACTCTCAGTCCCTCTCTCTCATGAAAAATACCACACAAACAACAGTTTTCAAGAGGTAGGAGCTCAGCTGCAGGGATGCACTAAGAGGTGGCACATAGGGAGAGAAAGACTGCGAGAAAGAGAAAGACAAAGACAGGGCACTTTTGAGGAAGAAATGCAGTCCCAGCAGCCATTATAGAGAGAGCACCTGCAGTCTCAAAGTACCATCCAACAAAATGGCCCCATGTGGTCTGATGACACATAAGGCTTGCTCTGCACAGAGAATATGGAGCTCACGCAGTAGGGAGGGAAAAAAAAGACATCACTCATTTACATAGTGCATCATAGGAACTAAGAGACAGACTGCATTCAAAGTTTGTTTTATAGGTAATTTCAGTCTTAAGTGTCCTATATGTACTTTATACTTAAAAAAAAATTGAGCACTGAAGAAGAAATGTGCTAAAATACTTCTACTTTCACAATTTAATGTGCAGAGAACTTTTGGTCTGTTTGTGGGCGTGGTCTGACATAGCAACAGATGCCCAACCAATCGCATGAGCTTGAGGCGGTACTGGACTATCTGCTGAGCCAGACAATGACAGTGGACATTTAATATTTTAAATTATCATTATAGTCAATATATAATGAACATATTAGTATTTTTAATAAAAAAATATTTTCACAATTCATTTTGGTGCAACTAGAGGCTCAGAAACTAACCTTTAAAAGTTGAAAAAGTCTTGTATTACACTTGTTTTATAGGTAATTTCAGCCATAAGTGCTGCACATTTACTTTATACTTTAAGGAATTCAGCACTGAACTAGAAATATGTTAAAATACCTTGTTCTTTCCCAGTTTAATATGCAGAGAGCTTGAAAAAGTAAGAGTGGTCTGTTTGTGGGAGTGGTCTGACACAGCAACAGTGGTTTAACCAATCACATGAGCTTGGGGGCGGGGCTATCTGTTTACCCAGCCAATAGCAGATTGGTGGAGAGTTTGGAAAAAAAAAACAGTTTAATTATAATTATTTTTGCAATTCTTTTTGGTGCTACTAGGGGCTCAGAAACTAGATGCTTAACTTTCAAAGAGTGAAAAAACACTTGTTTTATAAATAATTTCAGCCTTAAGTGTCCTATATGCACTTTATAGCTCAATAAATGCCTTTTTTCCCCCTTTTAACGTTAAAATACATTCTAGTTTTCCATGTTTAATGTGCAGAGAGCTTGAAAAAGTAAGCATGGTCTGTTTGTAGGCATGGCCTGACACAGCAACAATAGCTCATCCAATCACATCACCTTTCAAGAGTGAAAATTAAACGATTTACACATACACAATGTGCAGAACTCAAAATCTAACTAAATAAGAAATGCCACTGCATATCTGCATACTGAATCTTTCAGGTTTTTCAATAAGTCAATGTTTTTCACCTTTCTACGTGTTACATTTTAGACTATCATAATGTTCTCACACTCCATGACCACGTATCCTTGGTAACTTGATACAGCAGTAGTTTTTCTGACAAGGAAAATGCATCGCGGTAGGATTTTAACCAATTATTCTCAGAAATCTGCTTAATTTCTGTTTGTAGTCTAAAGTCTTGTATTGCACACACAGTTCATCTTAAAGTCAGACATGCACAAAAGTGAAAAACCAGCCCCATTGGCCATCAAATTGGTTAAAGTCTATATAAGTCTTTATCATTCTCCCTGGCAAAGTTTCTCAGTTTTTTTTTCCCACCGCTCTTTCTATCCAGTCCTTTCAGAAAGCCTGGGAGCTCATCCACATGTTTCAGGTCTCAGAAGGGTCTCTCGGGGAGGGTTGATGGGCATGTCTGAGTGTGTGCGCATGGAAGGGAGGGGGGTCAGCGGCATAAAAGCCCTTTTCTTCTCCTCCTCCTCGCCCTTTTCTTTCGGATGAGAGACAAGGGGTTGCCAAGGCGATGAGGTTGGTGGTTCTCCCACTGCGTGGTCTGGGAAGAGCAGCAGCTTGTTCTGACATTTACTGAGGGCGTTCATGCCAGACAACCTTCAGAGAGAGAGAAAAAGAGAGCGAGAAGAAAAGGAGGGGGTCTGCACCTGTAACATCAGGAGAGCTCTGCTTCCTTCTGTTGGGAGACAGCTGTGAGCTTTCCCTTCATCTGGCTCTTTTCCGACGTCTACGCGATCCTTTTCCCTGTCCTCGGTTTGTCGGCGAAGCGCTTTCATTCACTCATTCTGTCGGTTAGCAGAAAGTCAGCCAAGTCAAAACACTGCCTTGTTCTCGCTTTAGCTCTTTCGCGGTTTCTCATCTTCGCTCTTTCAGGCCCCCTCACGTTCTGTCAGTCTCGCAACCGTCAGTAGATCTTCACGTTATCTAAACCCCGGGGAGCAGATCCGGTGTGGAGTCAACAGCTCACTGGCCGTCATTCAGACAATTCGCTATAAAGGCGTTCGCTCACTCGCGCTACATGAATAGCACAGTTTTTATAGACTGCTACAAGTGTGTTTGTAATCTGAAGGCACCCGGTAAGGGAGGTCATATCATGATTGAGAATAACAGTCTACTTTTATCTCTCTCATGCTGGTAGTGGAAAAAAGCACTTCTTATTCCGCTTTTCCCGTTTCTATGCAGATGCTATCATCAGAGTTGAACTAGCAGGCTGAGTCTCATGAAAACACTTCATATTTCACCTAAAAATCTAAATTATATTCTGCATTAAAAAGTGAAGCATATTTTTAAGGTAATTAAATATGAAGCACGTAGTTTCTACAGAAGTAATATTCCACAATCAGTCTTTCCTCGTGTTTGGTTATTAAAATGCATGGCGAGCAGTGCTTCGGTAGCTGCAGAATACCAAACAAACAAACAAACAACATTTAAAGGATAGTTCACTCAAAAATTTTAATTCTGGCAGTACTTCCATCTCATGTTTCATTCACCTGCAAACCAAGAAGACAGGTCATTTCACATACAATGAAGTGATATTTTTTGATGAAATCTGACACCCTGCATTGACAGCAACACAACTGGCATGTTTAAGGCCCAAAAAGGTAGTAAGGACATTGATAAAATAGTATATGTGACATCAATGGTTCAACCTTAATTTTAATGAAGCTATGAGAATACTTTTTGTGCACAAAAAAAAACAACTTTATCAACCAATTTGTGTAATGTGCTGGTCTTGCAGGGTTAGAAAGCGCGTGGATTTTGTCAAAAATAACTGGACCGAAAGGACGATTTATCCTTTTAATACATATTTATGTGTGTGCGTGTATGTGTGTATCAGGTCAGTAATTTTTATTTTTATTTTTTGAAGGTACATACTTTCACATTGAAAAAAATGTAACAAATGCTGTTATGTTACTTTCGATTCATCTAGAAATTCTGAAAAAAACATCACGGTTTCTACAAAATATTAAACAGCCAAGGTAATTACTAACTCTACATAAAACATTTTAGTTAACTGAAATACATTTCAGAAAAATAAATATTTCATGAAAATGAGAAATATTGCCTTAGCAACTAATTAACAATAAAATAACAAAATGACTACAAATTAAGCACCAAAATGCTGTAAATGACAAACAATAAATAAATAAGACCTGAAAATAACACTTTAAGCAGCACAAAAAAAAAAAAAAAAACAAAAATACAT